>PVHX01034119.1:0-12552 GCA_004024805.1 Geosciurus inauris | reverse complement strand
GAGATTGAACTCAGGAGCACTTGACCACTGAGCCACATCCCAGCCCTATTTTGTGTTTTATGTAGAGACAGGGTCTCACTGAGTTGCTTAGCGCCTCGCCATTGCTGAGGCTGGCTTTGAACTCGCAATTCTCCTGTCTCAGCCTCCCTAAGCGCTGGGATTACAGGCTTGTGCCACTGTGCCCGGCTTCACATTTTTCTTTATCCACTCATTCTTTGATGGATGCCTCTGCTGGTTCCATAGTTTGGCATTTATGAATGGTACTACTATAAACATGGGTATGCATGTATTGCTATAGTATGCTGACTTCAGTTCTTTAGGATAAATACCAAGGAGTGGTATAGCTGTGTTCTGTGGTGGTTCCATGCCTCGTCTTTTGAGAAAACTCCGTACTGATTTCTATAGTGGTTATACTAATTTCTATATATTTGTTGGCCATTTGTATTTCTTCTTTTGAGAAGTGTCTTTTAATTCATTTGCTCATTTATTAATTGGGTTATTTGATTTTTGGTGTAAAGTTTTTGAGTTCTCTCTATATTCTAGATATTAATCCTCAGCCAGAAGAGTAGCTAGCAAAGATTTTCTCCCATTCTTTGGGTTGTCTCTTCACATTCCTAAATGTTTCTTTTGCCATGCAGAAGCTTTTAAATTCGATGTTATACCATGGCATTATTTCCGGAGCTTTATCCTGTTGAGAAAGTCATGCCTGTGTCTGTATGCTGGAGTGTTGGCCCTACATTTTCTTCTAGGCATTGCATAGTTTCTGGTCTAATTCCTAGGTTTCTCATCCATTTTGAATCGACTTTTGTGCACAGGTGAGAGATAGGGTCTAGCTTCATTCTTCTACATATAGATAACCAGTCTTCCCAGTACCATTTGTTAAAAGTCTGTATTTTTCCCAATTATGTTTTTGGCACCTTTTCCAAGGATCAGATGACTGTATCTGTGTGGCTTGTCTCTGTGTCTTCTGTTCTGTACCCTTGGGCTATGTGTCTGTTTTTAATGCCCACATCATGCATTTTAACTAAAAACATTTTTGAAGAACCTCCCCTATGCCAGGGACTGTGCCACTGAAAGTTCACAGATGGATGTGACCCAATCCCTTCCCTCAAAGGACTTGCCATTGAGAAGCAAGGATAGACACACAAAGCTTTGGCATATCATGGCATTGCGGTAAGACCTCTGATGTCACACTCTGTAGTGGTAAACAAAAGGAGGGACTCTTCAATGGCCCTGCAGTGGGAGGGTCAGCCAGAGCAAGAAGTTGGAGTACCCAAGGCTGGACGGCCTTTCCAGGCAGGGGAGGAGGGGTGAGAACAGCAGATGGAGAGGGTTGAGGCAGCCCGGGGTGTGTAGGGACACAAAAGCAGCTCATCATCATTGAAGTGTGGACAGTGGAGAGGGGCCATCCAGAGATCTGGCCAAAATGGCCAGGGGCTAGATCCTGAAAGAACTGGGATACTAGGTGAGCAGTTCGGTGGGACAGGTAGGCTAGGCCCAGGGATGGAACACGGGCGCTGTGACTCGAGTCCACTGATGTGGACAAGTTCTCGTTTTTGAACAGTGGTATTTGCACTTGGAGAGGTTGCTTCTGGAAGGAGGACTGAGTGCAGAGGGTAAAGAGGCCAGGAGAGCAAGAGCCAGGGGCGGCGATGGCTTGGGAGTAGAGCCACGAGGACCTGCACCAGAGTTGCTACGAGAGGGGAGGTGAGAAGGCGTGGGAACGAGAATCATCCAGGAGAGTCAACTGAAGACAGTGTGACGGTTGGTGGTGAAGGGAGGGGACAGGGGCAGTGCTAGGCCTAGCCTGGGTGACTGTGGACGCCAGTTACAGGAGTGAACAGAAGAACAGGAGCAGGCCTAGGGCCTGGGCTGGTGCCGGCCCTCTGAAGACTCTGATGACTCGATGCTACATACTAGGGCAGGCATGGCACTGCCCACGTGTCTCACCGGCAAGGAGTCGTGTGCCTGAGGGGCCCAAGCCAGACGGCTCTCCCTCTGCTCAGCTCCTCACCACAGCCTCTGGGGAGGAGCATCGCTTTTGAGATCCAGGGCTGCTTTTCCAGAACTGGAAGTTTCCACATTGCCTTAACGCACACATCAAACACACGCTCCAGCCCTGCTGGGACCCGGGACGGGCATCCCAGGGAGAGGCGCTGGTGGCCACGGAGCAGGAGCTGCCTGCTTGGACAGACCGAGCTCTGACTACGGTCCTGCGACTGACGAGTCACATGATCTTAGGCAAAGCTTAACTCCTCCATTTACCAAGTTTGACCCAAGTTTGACCCGTGTTATTCTGAAGTCTGGAGTTCTGAGCCTGTGAGCTGCTAGCGGTGCTGATCACATGTACGCTTTCAACTGAACATGGCTGTCAGCGTGAGAATTACTGTCATTAGACACACGCAAGCCAACAAACAGCTCCAGTACATGGGGTGAGCGTGCTGGAGACCCAAGAACCAGGCAGCAGGGAGAGAATGCAACAGACCTTGGAGAAGGCCCGTCTCAGAAGGTTGGAGAGAGCAGGCCGGTGGTCGCTCCTGCAGGTAGCACATCCACACTCACAGGGTCTGGATGGGGCTCTGGCTGTGGATCATGGGAACCTCACGCTGGGCAGGAGGGGCTTTGGACAGAGCACTGAGAAGGGAGAGGGCATGGGACAAGGACCTCCAGTGTGAGCCTGCTGGAGGCCCTGAAGAGAGGAGCCAGCCCTCTGTGCCTACAGTTTCTGCATGTGAAGCCTCCACCAGAAGATCAAATATATGTTTTAAAAGATTCCAGAAAGTTCCAAAGGACAAAACTTGCATTTGCTACATGCCAAACACTATAGCAAATGAAGTGGTGTGTAGGCACAGCTGCCACAGCCTTCCAGCATTCCCAGGCCTCTGTCTCTCCCCAGCATGGCTGAGCATGGCTCTCCTCTCATCTTGTTGACGTACAACGTGTCGTACTGCACAACCACCAGGCCCAAGGTGGTTGTGTCTGTACTGAGCCTGTGTGGACTTGTTTTTCTTGTTGATTATTCTCTAAACAATATCAAATAGCAAAGCTACTTCCATTATCAGTCATGTGGAGATGATTTAAAGTGCACAGCTTACGCAGGTAGGTTGTATCCCCATTTTCCTTAAGAGATGTAAACATCCGCACACCTGGGAGCAAGTGGTCCTTGCAGATACAGAAGGATGACCGTATGTGGTTCTAATCAATATGTTGAGGTGGAAAGCGAGGAGGTGGCAGCTCTCAGGGATTTTGAAGTAACCCTGGGGATACTGAGTATCTTTCATCTTGGCTCATATCCTGGGAGATGGATAATGAAGCGAGGCTGGCTTCATGTGGGGCACCTCTGAGCACCTAGAAGAGGCATCAGCAGCTGAACCGTTGTCTGTCAGTAACAAGGTAGACCTGAGTTGGACACACAGGTCTAGGGCTGGGAAAATGCCATCAAAGGACCAGCAGAAGAGGAGGGACCTGCAAATGAACTGAGAGGGGACAGAGAGGTAGGGGAGCTGGGGGTGGCTACAGCAAGAGTCTGCACTGCTGTGGAAAGTCAAGTAGAAGAGCAATGGACGGTGTCCACCAGCCAAGCTCCTGGTGATCGACACAGTGGCACAGTAGACAGATGACTCGGTTCCCTGGCTGAGAACCTGCCTCCCAACTCCGAGGGCATGGGGGTGAAGTCATTTCCTTTCTCTGCTCCTGTCCACACCTGGCCTTATGGTGAAAGTCACCGTTCCTCAGAGAAGCGGTGGACCTCTTCGTAGAGCTCTCATGACTCCAGGAGCTTCGGCTTCCTCAGTTCGTGGGTTTAACTACCAATGACCACAAGCAAGTGGATGTGGGACACAGAACAAACATGAGGACATGGCCGCGGTCTTCACCAGGTCCTGTTCCCAGTGCCACTCTCCAATGTCAGATCTCTTGGATGAAAGTGGTGCTGAAGACAGATCCGAGGAAGAATCCTGGGAATTGGTACCTGGGTTTCACTCAGGAACTCACTGCAAGGGGTGGAAGCTCCTGCCTTCCATCCTCCTCGGTGTCTTCAACCAGTCCCAACATGTTCTCCCAGGTGTCACGGCAGCTAGAGGGCCGAGTCCACAGACTGGGGACCAAGTCTCAGGGAAAGCACCTGGGTAACTCAGCCCCATGTCCCTCTGCATTAACATAGGTTCCACGGTATGGAGATGTAGGCACACGTCGGTGGGCTCTCTTGCAGGGTGGAGCTGGCTCAAAATGAAGCCAGGTAGATGGTTCCAATTAGGTCAAAGCAGCCTTTTGAAAGTTGTGAAGGACACATAAGCATGGATTGCTGGGTAAAGCATGTGAATGAAGAGATTGATTTTATCCAGTCAGTGGTGTGTGTGTGTGTGTGTGTGTGGTGATGTTTCTCTTCTTCTTTTGGATGAAGAGCATCTGTGACCTACTCACTTCCAGCTCCAGGGTCTCCTCAGGGTGAGGGTGTGCGGAGGTAGCTGTTGGAATGGAAGATGCCTGACTTGGCACTTGATGTGAGCCCCACAGGATCTTTATGACCAGGAGTGAGTGGTTAAGACCTTGGTTTTCAGCTATGCTTCCCCGAGAGAAAGTGTCCAGATAAAAGCCACATACTGGAAATGAATTGCTGACCACAGGACCGTTTTGTAATACTGGATGGAGATTTATAAACAGTGCTTTTGGTTTAGTTAGCTAGTGGCCTTGAACTTTATCCTAGAGCCACAGGAGAGCTTTGATGCCCCCCTACCATCTATTCATGGAGTGAATCACCTTCTTCCATGTGTCCGGAGTGGTGCTAGTCTAGCCATCCATAGGAAGTGAGAACAGTCACTCCAGGTATTTGTGGTACTATGTGCTGTGTGGTCCCTGGCTGCAGGAGGCTGATCACCACTCAGACTGCAAGTTTTGACTGTCCGGCCTCGGCACCACCTGAGGGCTTATGGAGATGCAGATTCTCAGATCTCAGTCCAGAACTTATGAATTAAATAATCCCCAGGGAATGTGTCCAGATGCTAAACTTTAATGAGCATTGGTCTGAAGCAGTGGACTCAATAATTGATAATCACCCATTCCCCCCAAACGCCAAAGAATTCTTTGGGATATAAATGTACAATATATGAGGATTTTGTCCTATACTAAAATATTATGTATATTTTTAAATATGCAAAAACGTATATACATTGGAAAGGACCAAGTAGAAGCTAAATTGGAATAATTCCATTATTCGATTGCTATACCTGTTCCCATTACTGTTATAGCCCATGTTGGAGACACTTATGCTCAGGAGACAAATAGAGAACGGAAGGGAATCTCAGAAGCCTTTGGAGATGAGCAGCATGCTGAGAACTTCATGGAACATGCAATACACAGAAAAAGTAATTAATTGGGCTAAATTGAATATGTCTATACCTATGATTTTAATTGTCTCTGTCAACTTGAGAAATGTGTGACTAATTTTCAAGGTAGGATACTGGAGGATATTCTTTGTCCTGTGAATGAGATTAAGAAGTCTAAATTTTTATTTCTAGTTTGATCATTCAAATCGATGAGGTATCCCACCCCATGCCAGCCCTCAAGTGCCTAGCTGTGAACAGGCTTTCTCTCTGATCTGAGCTACACTGGTCCATACATGTACGGCTCTGAGTTCACTTGAACAGCATCTATGTTCCTCCCGCAAACATTGATTCTCTACCACATGTCAGGCCTTGTGCTTAGTAGCATTAGCGATTAAAAGATGAATTTAACTCCTATACCTCCAGACCCTGTCTTTTACGGGGAAAGACAAGTTCCAAAACAGATCATTATAATACTTTACTAAGTGTTGTCACAAGTATGGGCAACCTGCAAAAGGAAGAAGAGAACAACAAGATGAGCTCTGCCTGGAAGCAGAGGTGACATTTCACGGAAACCTTCAGGGTGAATAGGAGTTTGCCAAGGGCAAAGGCATCTGGTTAAAAGATATTGGGCAGGAATCTGCTTGGATGGACTGCAAACTTCATTCTGTGACATTAAGCTTTAGGTTAACAACAAATAATAGCCCTGCTTACTTACTGAAAACTCAGTTTTCAGATTGGTACAATCAAAATGTCTTTGAGAGTAACTGATTTCACAGACTTGGCTACGACCGTGTGTGGCAAGTTTCTCAGGAGAACACTGTGAGTACTTCTCATTTACAGTAAAATCTGGAATGCTTGAGAATGATCTGTGCTGAGGAAATTGAATTTTCAGATTAACTGCACAAAAATGGAAAATCTGGTTGGAAACACTTTCTAATTGTGTTTTCCTTTAAAGAGATAACTTCGGCTAGCATTTTAGGGGCACTGCAGTATAGCATTGCTAGAGAGAGAAAAACAGAAGAGGATTACACTGTGCTTTCAACTCTATTTATTGGTTTTTTTAAAAAATACATTTTCCATTTTGTTTTGATTTTTATGGACTACCTAGTATTTCAGTTTATAAATATTTTATACATTTAAAACCATGCCTGGGGCTGGGGTTGTGGCTCAGTGTAGAGCTCTTGCCTCACATGTGTGAGGCACTGGGTTTGATCCTCAGCACCACATAAAAATAAATAAAGATATTGTGTCCATCTACAATTTAAAAAAATATTTTAAAAAAACCATGCCTGTATAATTGGTGATCTGGATGACTCTGAATGTTTCACTATTATAGTTAATAGAGAAAACACTCTTGACATAACTCTGCTGTACATGTCTCATTAGTTCTTAGAAGTAGATTTACTGGTCAAAGGGTGTGAATAAATAGCTTTGGGTCTGGGGTGTACATTGTCAAATTGTCCTCCCTCAAACCTATATTAAATTACTCTATAGGGTGATGTGTATGAAGCTATTCATTTCTGCATACTTGAATGTGGATATGTCTAAAAGTCTGTAATCATTTATAAGTGGAAAGTAGGTTCCCAGTGCTTTAGTGTTTCCTGGACTCGCAGCTCTTCTTGAGTCTCATTTGTTGATGCTCCTACTCTGTCTGAACCTCAGGCTTCCTGAGGCTCAGATTGGGTTGCTTCTTGCACATTCTGCTGTCTGGGGAAAACTCGTCCAGGATCTTGGCTCCAATTCTGCTTGTAGACTGAAGTGTACATATTTCTCTCCTGTCCCTGAAGTGCTACATATGTCCCTCCTATTGCTATTGAAAATCAGATCCATCCATGCAGATCCCAGTTCTTAGCCTTGTGTGGTGTCTCCCAGGCAGCCCCCAGTGCCTGCACCTGGACCCAGGGTCTCACCCCAGGTGGGATCTTCCTCCTGCATCAGGTTCACCTATAAGAGTGCAAGAGTGAGCTCCATGCTGCTACAACATCCAAGTAGTCAAACGACCTGGGTGTCCAGTAACATGTGCAGGGTGTAAAAGACCCAGTATCCTCTGGCCAGTAAAGTGCCACCCCACTGTTACCCACTGCATTTCCATGCCAGGAAGCCAGGTGTCCTCTCTGAGACCATACCTCCCTCACCATCTCGTGCCAACAGCACCTGTTAGAGGGGCCTGCTGAGTCTTTCTGTGACCAGGCACAGAGCTCTGGAGATTTGGAATCTGCTCACCACACTCCAAAGCAATAGTTTTTATTTAATGAATAAAAAAGAGCTCTCAAGTAGCTGGAACTGTCCCCATCCATGCTTCAGTAATGCCAGCTTGGATTACTGAAAGCGCCCATTAAATGGACTCTCAGCACCTACGCCTGCCCCTTTCCAGTCTGTTTTCCCTACTGTTAAAGGATCACTTTAACAAGCAAGTCCAATCCTGCCTTTTCCTCGAATAAAGGCTAAGACATTCCTCGTTCCCTTAACACAAAAGTGGTAGTCCTCAGGAAGCTCTGTGCGGTGTAGTTCTGTTCCTTGGTCCTGCCTGGTTCCTCTGTCCTCTTCCCTACCTGAAGCCCTCCCCACTTCATGGAAGGCAGCAAGCCACCTCGGGCTTTGCAAATGCCATGTGTCCCCAAAACTCACCCTCACTGGCTTGCCTCTTCCCTGCCCAAGTGCTTCTGCCAGCTGATGCCACCTCCTCAGGGAAGCCTTCCCGGAACCCCAGACCAGAATAGGTCATTCCCCATGTTCTGTTCTACCTCAACCCTCCACTATCTCCCTAGTTCTTCCCATAAATATCTTTAAGTTGCTTGTGGAAAGATTTGCTCAAAGCTTCTTCTCCCTGTTCTGTTCTAAATTACACTAGGGTGAGGACCAAGGGGATCTTATTTACTGCTGGATCCCAGCACCCCACACAGACCTTTGCACATGCTCAGTGCCCAATAAACTCTAGGCACACAAAGGAATACATGTTGAAGGGTTGAATTATCTTTTCACCTTTTTTGATGTTTTTTGAATTGTATCTATAAATGTTGAGGATGAAAGTTTAGAGGAGGAAGGTTCTTATGAATTTGTAAGAACTTTACATAATCAGAATATAACCCTCTGCTGTTCCTCTGCAGCAAAAGTGATTTCTTTTTGGTTAGTCCTATTTTGTGTTTTACTTGTTATAAGCATATAAGGATAATAGCTAACTCCTGTGTAACAAATGGTATGAGCAAACAGGTTCATGTCTCTTTATATTCTAACCTCTCACAACCCTATGAGGTGTGGGAATTGCTGCTATCTCCATGATACAGAGGAAGATACTGAGTGTTAACGTCTCAGTTGTCCGAAGTCTCACAGCTAGTCAACAGGAGCAGGCTTGGGCGCCTTGACCTTTACACTGTACTGCTTCTGAAGAAGTGTTGCATGTTTTCTAAATACAGAGGAGGTAATGTTCAACCTGGCTTCTGAAGGAAAGGGATTTAATCAAGAAGCGCAAGAGTGGAGAACCTTCGGGAAGAAGGGCAGGGTTCCAGGAGTGGAGCCCCGAGGGCACTGAGCTGTTTGGAAAGAGGCAAGAATGCACTCGGCTCTGTCCTGGAAGGGACAAAGCCCAAGAGAGAGTGAGAGCCAGGACTTAAAAGAGTCATTTTGCTCTGGGAAGGTGTTTGGGATCAGCCTTGTCAGCAGGGGAAGCCACTGAGGGATTTAGGAAGGCAGCGTTGTCTGAATTCGTGCTCTGCAGATGAGCACGCTTTCTGTTTCCCCGTAAGAGAGTGACGGACCATGGTAATGGCCAGCTGCATGTGACTGAGCCGTGCACTCACTGTGAGATCCAGCTCTGTGATTCTGAGACGTGCCACCTCCAGGCTATGAAGACCCAGGATTACGTACGTACCTCAGCTGTTTTCTGTCACCCTCCTTTGTTTCCAGGTCAGGGTGCCATCACTTCTAGAGTGGAGGATGTTGGAACATCTCCCCGCGGGTGTCGCTCTGCCCCGTGAACACGTTCCTTGCTAACCTTGGTACATGCAGCACTGTCCTGTTGCAAGGGGCGTTGACTTGATTCTAACTGTTAAGTAGCCAGGCTGTTTTCATAAAGAAATAGTATCTGAAATGGCTGGCTGCATCTCTGGGGAAAGTCAATCAAGAAAGGTTCAGAAGGTCGGCCTGATTTCTGTGACATTATCAGAATCATTGCATTTAGAATCCACAGACAGGTTTAAACCCAGTTCAGAGACCCGTGGGGGGTGTCCATGCAGAACACAGGAGGATCTTAGATGAGAGGGAAAGGGGAATAGTGTGTTTCCAATAACCTCTCACTAAAATTTATATTTTCTTTGCTCTGAAGGTGTGCAGAACACCACCACTGCGGTGCTGCAACTATTACCTTGTCTTAGTAGCAATCACAGATATCTCAGTATCATATTTTTTTTTGGAGATTTGGAATCTGCTCACCACACTCCAAAGCAATAGTTTTTATTTAATGAATAAAAAGAAGCACAATTGGGGGCTATTTTCCCCCATATTGTAACAGGGCATTTTGATATTAGTGGTGTCCTCTGGGCCCTTAACTAGTTTATCTCTTTAAACACCTCATTCCAAGAAGACACTCATGTCTCGCTAATGCAGTAAAAAGGACTATAATACAAAAATGGTTAAGGACCCTGAGCTGAAAATGTTATCAGTAAGGCTAGCTCACTGGCCTGGCTGAGACCTCCAGGGACCATACAGGAAAACGCTGCCCCTCCAGCACACAATGGGGGGATTTGGCGTCAGAGTTCCTGGTACTGGGGAAAGATGGAGTGCTGGTCTTCCAAGAATGCCCTCTGTATAATAAAACCTTGTCTTTAAGGTATTTGGTTTTCTGAGCTTCTCTTGAACATACATTTGTTCTTTCCTAGGAATGACAGGAGTTTAGCCAAAAAAAAAAAAAACCAACCTATATATATATTATATATATATATAGGTATATATATACACACACACACACATATATATGACTCATGTGCTATTTGTATTTCTACATATAGTACATATAGAGATATATAGAAAGTTCATGTATTTGCATTTCAAATAAACAATGAATAATTTTTAGTTTAAGCATGTATCAAATATTGCATGGGGTATACTTAAGCTAAAAGTTATTTGCTGTCCATCTGAAATTCAAATTTAACTGGGCATTTTGTATTATAAGTAGAAACCCAAACACCACCAAAACTTGTCTAACATCCTCCAGCTAATTAAGTACAGATGGCAAGAATATGTTTTCTTACACTGTTTACTGACAGAGATTAGTTCACTGCCAAAGGTCTACCACTTTGATAGAATGCGAAGGTATTTTGAAACATAAACAGGTCTTATCACTAAGACATCACAAGCATCTGTGTTTTCAACTGTGGGGCAAGAAAACAACTCACAAATATTACCAGTCCTTCAAATAAATTGACCACAAAGCAAGAGTTGAGGTATTAACTGTGTTCTCCTGGGATCCTGCAAGATCCAGTTTCTGTATCAGAGAAATGTGGTCAAAGCTTAGACTGACAGTGAGACTAGATTGCGAAATTTCTTGACACTCATCCCGTTGTTAAGCAGCTCAGTTCCAAATCAAGCAAAAGTCGTAATTTCCTTTGTCTGGGCTAAGATTTCCCCTGGGCTAGCGTGAAAATCAACAAGGAGAATTCCATCCTGGTACGCAGGTGCATCACACCACAGTCCACCGGTCGTCAAGTTAACCATAAAGACCAGCAACTCCAAATTCATTTTCTACAAAAGAAAAACGAGTCGGCTCGAAACCAGAAAAACAACCCTGGCTACCTGGAATCAGTATCTATGTTTATAATGTGCTTTCTATGTTTCCATGTCTTCGTCACTGTCAAAAAATATCGTAAATGGGAGGCAAAGAAAGATGCGGGTGAGTGGTGAAGGGTGCTAGACTCAGTCTTCACGGCAGACAGACGCAGTTAGGGGAAGCTCAGTCTGTCACATGTGATAGTCGGTAATAAGGTCACGTTCCAGGCTCTGCAAGTCCCCATGCCAGAGGAAGACAGAGAGAAACGGCCACCCCTCCTTGGCTTCCTGCTGGTTCTCTTCCTCTTTCCATGCTCCAGCTATGCCCAGTTTGAAATTTTATTAAATAAAATACACTAAACAACAAATCTGTGGAAGGACTGTTGGTCCCCATCGATGTTGTCCTCTGACCTATTCCAAGTTACAGTCAAACAAGCCCCAATGTCCACACTCCCCTTCCTTCGCCAAAGGACAGTGTTCTGAGCCATCTTCTCTGTGTCGGAATCAGTCCAGACAAGAATAGCAAGTGAGATTCCGTGAGCAGTTGTAGAAATCTATTCCCTGAAGAGGACCTCGGGAGCAGCGCCTGTGGGAAGCTAATGAAACACCGCTGGCCTTGGTTTTCCCCCCCCAGACATAAATTTTCCTGTTTTACCAGTCATCTCACAACAATGCATGGCCAAGCCATTGCTGTGATTAAAGGGGAGAGTATGCTTATTACCCAAGCTCTTCACATGTTGGAGCAAGAGGGATCAGGGCTGGTGAACCGAAGGAAATTTCCATCCGCTCTTACCTACTGCACATTTTTATTCTATAGGAAAGTTAGCTGTTATTAAGTAATCATGTTCAGCTGAAGTTGGTCACTCATAACAACAGACAGATGTATAATGTTTTATTTGGGTTAGCCAGCTCTCTTGCAAATAAAGGGCCTGAAATTAAACTGCCTTTACAAAAATATTCAGCAAATGATACCTCTGGCTTATTCTAGTGCTCGGATTCTTTGCCATGGAAAATGGAAAATGAGTCTCCCCTTGAACCTGGTATCTGTTTAAACTTGTCTTTGCTGAGTAGAGAAAGGTTGATGCTCTGTGGAATGAAAAAAATATTTTAAAAGAATCTGCATTTGAGGAGTGAAGGGGTATAAGTATGCAAACCACAGTTGGGGATGGAAAATGATTTTTTTTTAGTACTTATGGAATTTGAAACAATAATAATGGAATGGAAACATAGGGAAAAGACTAAATATTTGACCACAGAGGCCAACTGGATCATTAGATGCTCACATGCAAGGAGGAATGTGGGATTTGTCTTTAAAGCAACACTTGATGCTTTTCCAATGTATGATGGGATGAAAGAAAGCTCTCTGACTTACCAAGCCCTCCTGCAAACTCTCACCACACAGTCCTTTGGGAAATGGAGTTCTTTTTTTTTTTTTTTTTTTTTTTTTTTTTTTTTTTTTTTTTTTTTT
>PVHX01034118.1:0-12553 GCA_004024805.1 Geosciurus inauris | reverse complement strand
TGGAGATTAGCATACCAAAAGCTATTGAAGAGGGCTCTTGGGAGCATCACCAGTAAATAGGGAGGGGAAGAAGAAAGACTGAGCAGTAACAAAGTCACAATGGCATTCCTCAGCCACTTCCACAGGGATCCCTGAACATGGGATAGACTCTCAGAACTGTCTCAATTTGGGCTCCAATGGAAAGGCCCATTAGATCTCCACAGTGAACAGTCATTGAGTTTGGGGATGCCCAAGGAAGGGGCATGGTCTTAAGCCAAGGGTTTCTCATCAGCTGAGGCAATCCTGGCAAGGAAGGGGGATGACTGATAAGGGCTGTGTGGAGAGAGTAGTCTTGGAAGCTGTTATCCTAAGGAGGCATCTGGGGGTAAATCACAGAGTTCACCACAATGTCTAATTTTGGTACAGGTGAATGTTAGTTCAAGCACAAAGTCCCATCTATGATGTGAAGAAAGTGTTGAACCTGGTCTGGTCATGCATTCTGCCTGTTCTGTAGGCAGCAGAGTTTTTTTTAAATTGTTTTATTTGGGAAAAGTGCTTCTTACAAAAGGGCAGCTGCAAAATACAGAGACCTCTGTGACAATTACTTGTTTTTTCTTAAAGTGAAAGAATGGGTGGGATCCAAGGAACCAAAGCAGTAGATGGACAAATCAGGAGCATCTCCCAAATTATTTTCAGGAAACAAAGCAACAAAATGCAAAGGTAAACTTTCCCATCAAGGAATTCTTCTAACAACTTAACTTCAGCTTGTCTTGTGCATTACCATGTTCTCCCCATTAATGGGAAAAAGTGTGACTTTTTACTGCAAACCAGTCACTCCACTACAATAAACACCTTAGAACAGTCCTGCAAAACTCAGGGGTGGAAAGAGGCAATACTCACAAAAACAAACAAAAACCTGACAATAGAACCCCTCAAATGAGGACAACAGTTTTTCCAAAGGTGCCTGGACTGGAAAGGCCACACCATGAAACATTAAATAAAATTGTGCATCCAAGATCCAGTCTGTGTTGATACATGGGATAACCGATCATTTATCCACTATGGCTGACCCCATTCCTCTAGCATATAGGCAGAGCTAGCACTGCTATAATAACTACCAACAACATACTGCTTTGCCCTTTAAGATCTATCTGTAGGCAGCAGAGTTTGCCCTTGTTCAATATCAGATTTCAAGGCAGGGACCCAGCTGGCTGTGACTGATGCTACAGTCCTATGCAGAGCTCCAGAATAATGCTAACATGAAGATAATTAAGTATAGCCCATGTTGACTGGGAGTTTACATGTGCCTAGCACTGTGCTAAGCTCTCTCCATGTGTTACTTCATCAACTCCTCACACCAACCCTATGACATGGGTAGTTTTGCACCTCACAAATAATGAAGGTAAAGGGAAAGAGACCAAGAGGGGACCATGAGTGAATCTTCTTCTGTCACTCAGAGAAGATGAGGAATTCAGGGATGGTGGGTTGTCCCAGGTGCACCACTGATATTTCTTATTCCCCATTATTTTTATGCCTAAGCTCTGCCAGAAGGCTATGTATTATACCCCGTGCAGCTTGAAAAGACAAAGTATCAGCCAGAGAGAGCATCAGGTACTGTCTAAGATGAGACTTTCTAAGAAAAAACATCCTCTCTTGGAAGACTTTCCTGAGTTATAAATACAAGAAGAGTCTCCCAATCAACTTGAAAACACTTGAATGTGTCTTCAATTTATGTTCCCCCTGTACACAGGGAACAATCTTGTGGCTATATAAAAGCATAGTCTCCCCTTGGCTTTGTAAACCCTGGGTGATCATTTGGTCTTTACTATTTATGAGACAGAGGACCTTACCTCTAAGTTGAAGCAGTTGTAGTAAAGGGTCTTTTAGGTTCCTTCTAGCTCGACAGATTTTTATTCATAAAAATTTGCTATGAAAGTTGGCAATAATTAATAAAGGGAATTCAGAAAGAAGAAAATAAGAATCAGAAGCACTTTGACTATAACGTGTAATATGTTACTATGAATAACTGAATGTGGTTCTTACCTGTGGTTGGGATTCATGAAACAGAATTAATTCCTTTCTTTCATAAACTTGACTGTGTCCTAGAAGTTTCAATGAATTTTAAAATTAAATTGTAGATTGGCTTTACATCTAAATCCTGCTTACTCTCCTTCCATTTAATCTCCACCTTTTCAGACTTAGTGTGATTGAAAACACCAAGGACATCTCAAAGAGAAGGTTACTTAAAGCAACTGCCACTCAAGCCTTACCTTTTGAGACTGTCACCTTTTCATTTTGCCCCTTAAAACTCGTGGCACTGAAGGTTGAAAGGACTCAGGGGTAAAAGCTGTGTTTAAGTAAGTCATTGGTGTATTATACGATCCAACTGGACAAGAGGAAGGCATGTTCAAGTGCAATCTCCATTTTATAGCATCTGTTGGGTATAAGGCACTGTGCAGGAAGATATCAGACACATAGGCGCAGCTGTCTGCAAAAGGCTCTTGGTCCACTGGAGAAGAGTAGTAGATTCAGAAATGTCTAGTACCACTACAGAAATGATCAGGAATTTAACAGATGTAGAGAAAATATATGCAGGTGAGAAGAATAACAGCTCCCATTTACTGAATATTTACTAGAAGCCGTTGTGTTTCACTAACATCTTTTCATTTAATCATTCCAATAACTGTACATGGAAGGTGTGTTATTGTTATCCTCATTTCATTGTGAGGAAACCAGCTCAAAAAGTTGAAATGTTTGGCCTCGGATGATTCAGCTGACATATTGCAGAGCCTGGATTCAAACTCAGATCTCTTTGACTCTAAATAATGTAATGACAATGAGTGGACTCCTGCCTCCTCTAAAGCAGGTATTCACTCTTCTGACTTAGGACTTTGAGATAGAATATGCACTAATGTGGAGGGTTGAGTGAGACACACAATAAAAACTGGAAAATACATGTTCTAGGGAGAAAGAGAATAGCTCTAGAAAATCTGGAGATGTGAAGTCCTCTGAGTTCCATGGTGGCATTAGGGATGTCCACTTCACCAGTGTGAGGACAGTACAATGTACCAGAGGGTGAGGAAGAGGGACTAGGGAAATTGTTTCATGGGGAAGCCTGGGGAAATATTTTTCCTCACATTTTTTATTAGTGCATTATTGTTGTACATACTGATGGGATTTGTTGTTGCATATTTGTTCATGCACACAATATAACAATATAATTTGGCCAATATCACTCCCTAGTACTTTCTCTCTCCCTCCCTGCCTTTTACCCCTTGGTGTTTCCTCAGATCTCACTTTAATTTGCATGAGATCTGCCCCCATCTTTCTTTTCCTTTTCCTCTCTAGCTTCTGCCTATGAGAAAAAACATGAAGCCTTTAACCTTGAGTTTGACTTATTTTGTTTAACATAATAGTCTCTATCTAGTTCTATCCATTTTCCTGCAAAAGACATAGTTTCATTTTTATTTATGGATGAATAGAATTCCATTGTGTGTGTGTGTGTGTGTGTATCACATTTTCTTTGTCCATTTATCCTAGACTGGTTCCATAGTTTGGCTATTGTGAATTGTGCTGCTATAAACATGGGTATGTATCACTGTAGTGTGATGGCTTTAATTCTTCAGAATAAATATTTAAGAGTGGTATAGCTGAGTTATATAGTGTTTCCATGCCTAACCTTTAAGGAACCTCCATACTGAATTCCATAGTGGTTGTACTAATTTTCAGTCAGGGCAGGGAAAGATTGAGTACATCTGTGGTCTCGATCTGGCAGCATACTTGTGAAATATTCCTAGCAGACCTAGCAGACACATCAAATTCAATGTGATGTGTTTTTGCAAAATTGTGTACATATTATGCATGCGTGCACAAACACACACAGGAACAGGTAACATCTGCCCTACAAAATTAAGCTCAGCTAATTCAAGGTTGTATTGTAGAGTGGTGGTTCTCCAACCTGAACATCCAGAAAAGTCCCCTGGGGAGCTTGTTAAGTCCAGATTGCTGGGCCCCAGCCCTAGAGATACTGAGCCAGTACATCTGCGATGTGGCCTAAGTATTTGGTGCTTTAACTAGCTTTTGTGTAATGCTGATGTAGCCACTCCAGAAACAACTCTGTGTCTCACATTGGTGTAGGGCAAGTTATGACTTGGCCATGAGAACAAGATAAGAGGTTCAGCAACTTAACATTATTGTCAGTAGCTTCCTGCAATTCATGTCATATGTTTGTGTTCCTGTCTCCAGCTTTGTTCTCCTCACCCTGTATAATTCAAGGTTGTACCCTCACCTATAGTGGTTTCTCAAAAACCTAAATGTGATCAGTCACTGCTGCTTAAAAATGTCAGTGGCTTCCTTTGCCTTTAGGCAGTGTATGAGTCCTTTCATAGCCCTTCATAACTCTTTAATCCCATATGATTCCTCTTATAGGATAGCTTGTAGCTCCCCAAAAGAGCTACAACTTCTCTTACCTACATCTGGAATGCCAATTCTATTTCTCCTCCAGGGTTATCCTCAAATTCAATGCCACGAGAAGGCCTTTCCATACCTTGGGCAATGTCCCTCAAGGAACCAGGTAAAGCACTCTTACACAGGGTTGAAATGGCTTGGTGACATGGCTGAGCCCTCCAGTAAACTGGGACCTTTTAAAAACAAACACAGAGTCTTGGCTCTTGGTGCAAGAATAAATAATTTCATAAATTATCACTGAACTTGTGTTATTCTGGACTTGCCTGGCAAGAATTAGCAACCACACCTGCTCTTCCTGGGGCAAAAGATTGTGTGCTTTCTTAGAGTCTGAGCTACTGTTGGAAAAATTCACTCACAAATAGCATAAGAAAATGACAACATGCCATTAATAACCCAGAAGAAGCTGTATCTGTTTTAGAATTTTTCCATCTGGGCATTACAAACCACAAAAGCAACTGTTTTGCCTCCACAAAGAACATATTTTTTAACAGCACACTTTCCCAAAAGGACACCTCTCTCCATTGCATTTTGATCTATTCTGATTTAATTTAAAGTTTGAAGATGGGGTCTGACCTTATCTATCAGTGGCTGAGCTGTTGTCTCATGGAAATGCAGTTTGAAACTCATTAATAGAGTAGCCTGTATATTATAACTTAGAAGCTCTGAGTTATCACTGATGCTTGCAATTGCTATGGAAACCGGGTTCATATGCACCTTTCAAAGAGTCTGCTTTAAAACAGGGTGAAAAAAGATGAAGAAAAAGAAGGATCCTTGGAAGAATAAGCTATTTAGTACCCAGCATGCATAGGCAGGTTCAGTGATGCAAAAATGCTCTGCCTACACAATAACAAAAACAATTTTTTATATTTCTTAGGAGCTAATAATGGATAACCTTGTATTAGAGAACTGTGTTTATATTGGTGGGGAAGAACGCCTGAGGCAGCTTTCCCCTATGCCCACGTGTAGACACACACAGATACACACCAACAATTTTCAGTTTTCCTCAGACCTTTTATAGTCTGTATTCCTAAATCCTCCAAAGTCATCTGCATGCAGGTTCAGATTCTAAAGTCCCACAAGCATAGATGTTGGTCAAGAGCTTGGTCTGTTCTGCTTCCTCTTAAATATGTATGGAATATTGCATCCCATTGTTTATGGACTGAATTTTCTCATTATGAAATGGTAGTGCTAATTTCATCAAGATTCTTACATAAAGTTATTTGATGTGCTCCTCCCCAAGTATGCATTTTGAAGGCTCCATCCCTCTTTCTTTCTCCTTGCCTACATTTCTCCCTAATCACTGAAGTGTGATATTGTGCTGAGGAAACAATGGTGTGAGCATCATCTTGTGGGAAAGCATTCTCCAAATTGACCACTCCTCAATGTAGACCCATGTGTTATTCCTCTAATGGCCCCATCACCTCCTCATATGTGTAGTGTTTTATGGTTTGCCCCTCCTCTGTATGCCATCCCCAACTGTAGCCAAATGTGAGTTGCATCTCCTCTTCTGCTGAACAGGAACAGGTTACCAGGGCTGGGTTCCTTCTGTCCTCACCTTTAGGCAGAAGGAACTTGAAACACAGCAGTCCTCTTCTGAAGATGAGCACTTTCTCTGCAGCCATCTGGAAGCCACCTATTGTTCAAATAGATATGTAACCCCAACCAAAACTCTCACCCCTTTGAATACAGGTATCCTCTTCCTCAGGAGGCCTTCATTAACATTTCAGGCATCTCCTCCAATTCTTGGATCTCTCTGCTGGCATTCATCTTTCTCTCCCTAGCCCAGGCAATTGCCCCAACATGTGGCTATGCTTAATATATGCTCACTTGTTAGAAGTGTATTTAAGAAATATGTTATTTGCATCTAGTGACATCTTTGTACCAGTGAATGTTTCAGACTCCTTGCTGACCACATTCTTGCAATGACAAATTTATAGAAATGGAAAACTGATGTGGTTATACAAGGGAAATTTGAGGGATCTTTGTGGTGATGGAATGTTCTGTATCTTGATTGCATTAATATTAATATCATGGGGCTGGAGTTGTAGCTCAGTGGTAGAGTGCTTGCCTAGCATGTGTAAGGCACTGGGTTCAATTCTCAGCACTGCATATAAATAAAATAAAGGCCTATCAACAACTAAAAAAATTTTAAATAAATCAATATCATGGATGTTGCATTGTACTATTTCAAAATATGTTACCATTGGGGGAAATTGGGTAGGTGGCACACAGGCTTCTTCTGTAATATTGCATATAACTGTGTATGAACCCATAATTCATATTAAATTAAATCTACAATTTAATTAAATCTAGAATTCATATACAGTTCATATACAATTTAATTCTCAATTTAAAAAAAAAAGGAAACACAAACCTTTTGGACTTTCTTCTGTGTATACTCAGGAACTATATCACTGATTTTCCATGTTCCTTTCATGAAAAATGGAGAAACTTGGTTGATGTCTAAAAACTAATTGGATCAAACAATAATCTAACAATAGCAAGTTGTAAACCAAAATGTTATAGAAGTTTAGTAGTTGAATTTTCTTTCTTGTATATAGCCCTCTGATATTCAATCTATTTTCTCCACACACTGGAAGACTGAATAAACCATGATGGTCAAAATAGAAATGATACTGCTGCAATAAAAGAAAATATTTGAGGGAAAGAAGATTTCCTAATGCCATAACAATCTATGATACATCATAAAGGATTGGGTATGTGCTGTGTCAACAGGACTGAGTAAACAAAAATAGAGGTTAGGACAGATATGAGAAGGGAGCACTGAGATAACATAATTTTAAAAATTTCACCAAATCTGTCCACCTAGTGTCTAAAAAACCAGGGTATTGTTCCAATTGTAACAGTTCATGATAAAATGGCTACTTTTGATTTTAAAAAATTCAGTCATTTCCTTGTAAATATTGGATGAAATTTAAGAGAAATTTTAAAGGTACTAAGCTAAGGGGATTCAACAATAACTCTTATAATACATTCTCTTTCAATTAAACAGGAAAATAATCCTGAAGACAAGTAGTTTTCAGCCTAAATACCAACCCAGACAACCTACTGTGCCAATTGTATTTGACTCAACAAAATTTTTTTTCTGTAAAAGCTCGTACATCTAGAAGTAAATATAAATTCGTCCCCCTTTAAGCCTTTAACACATTAAAAAACTATTGAATATATACATTAACCAGATTTACAAAAGTTCTATGGTTTTAGACTAATGTCAAGATCTGTATTTGTGGCAAAGAATTAGGCGCAAGAACATCAGCCATTTTCCACCAAGTCAGTTTTTCTCTAAGATTACCATTTAATTCTTGTAGTACAATTGAACTGATAAGCAAATCAGCAGTTAAAGCATGAGTTATGAAAAAGAAGAAGCATTGTGATAGTAATTGTGTATCTGACCAATAATCACAGCGGCAGACAAATGTCTTCTAGGCGTTGCATGACTGGGTTTTTAGTTCGTCAGTTGTGTGAGCTTCTTCTGTAGTAGTCTTTTCTTCATTTGTAAAATGTAGACTTTCTTGGTTTTTATCTTCTTCCGCTTCAGCTTGTAGGTCTTCTGAAATTAATTGTCTAGCTAACTTGATGTTCAGTCCCTCGTTGTAATGAAGCTTCCTTTTCATCTCAAACTGCCGCTGTTTTTCTTGTTTATCGAGAAGGTATTTGCTGGTGTGTGCTTCACTGCTGTCTTGCTCTTCCTCCTGGCAATCGGGCCCAAAGGCATTAGTGGCTGCTAGTTTCTTAGCTAAGATGTCGGGAGTCATGTCTTCTTTTGCTTCGACTTCGCTGGTATCTTCCCCATCATCTTGCGCACTGATGCAGAGAGTGCCAGGCTCGTTTATCTTCATTAAATCATAGTCTCTGTATGATGAACGGTGCGTCGCCAGAATGTTGGATTCATCCCACCTCTGAGATTTCTTTCGCTGCACCTCCTGGGTAGCAACTCCTGACTGCTGGGCAGGAGATGCAACCGAGGAATTGGTGGAACCTTTGTTTTTCAGGATCCCCTTGATAGGCCGGTGGGAGGTGGTGGAGGCTGCCATGCTTGGCGAGCAATAGGCTGAGGAAGGTTTGGGCCGCGGAGCAGCCGCCCGCCGCGCTCGGGCTGAAACAGCAGCCCGAACTGTCTGGCCAACAGCTCCCCCACACCCTAGTAGGCAGCACCGCGGCCCCGGGCATCACAAAGGATGCAACAAGCCTCTTCACAATGCTACCTTCCTCTGTCACAGTCTACGTCACTGCTGAGGTCACCAGCTCCCGGCCCTAGCAGACGGCCATCTTTTTTTTTTTTTTTTAACGGAATAAGATAGGAAAATCCGTTTGTGGTACATGAAAAGGAGAAGCATTGTTTTGGAACTTCACCACATTTTGTCTACAGGGAAGCTATGTAAAATGAATTTGTTACTGTCAAAAATTTGAGAGCCACTACTTTGGTTGGAAAGATGGGAGGCCTTGGCTAGAAGGTGATAACTCTGTACCTCTCTAGTGCCCAACCCCATCTTCTCCATACACACACTCTCCTCTTTCTTCTGTTCTTCCTCTCCCACTCTCTGTCTCAGAAAATGGCTCCAACATCAGCTACTTTCACCAGCTGGTACCTGAGTGTGGTTCTTGGTCCCTTCAGATTGCTTACTCTCCAATCCAGCTCTATGATGCCGGCCTAAATATTTCAAGAAATTTTCACTTTATCTCCTCTGCCACCACCCTATTTATCAAGTCACCATCACATTTCATATTGACTATAGCCAAAAGAAATTTCAATAGACCCTCCTGTAGCTTTCCAATCTCTTATCCACCATCTAGCCACAGTAATCTTCTTAAAGCACCCCATCAGACCTTGTCATGTCTTTCAAACCCTTCAAAGGCTGCCCATTATCTGTATTATGGGGCTGAAAAGCAGCTGTATCATCTGTTCACCATGTGTTCAGGCATCTATTTGGAGCCTTCTTCCCAAAACTTCTCTCCACCTTACCTCCAGTTTTCTATTATGGCCTTTCAATTCTGAGAGCATTCATGGTCCAAGAACTCTTTTCCAGATTCTTCCTGCAGCCTGAAGTACCCCTTCAGATTTCAGCTCAGTCTTTATTGGTTTATGGTATCCATTTCCTGTCCCCCAAAGCAAATACTCCCCCCTGTACTTTCATGGTATATTCTCTTCTCCTTGGAAGCACTTAGAGTCATTTGTAATATATTACCTGTGTACTTTAGATGGTAAATGCAAAGAGGAAAAAGAAGAGCCAAAGATTTCCTCCTTTGACCAAACTTTAATCAGTTTCTTCTGAGCCCTCTACTCAACTAGGTTCAGTCTTAGGCTTCCCTCACTGTCCTTGGAGAATCCAGTTTGAACAAAAATCCTAATAAGTCAATTTAATGAAAATCCCCACCCTTAGTGGGACTCCTGGTTCCTGACTATCCTGAATATCTGATCAAATTTCACATGGCCTATACTAGATATTTGATCACTCTGGCCTGCCTTAAGTAAGAATCCTATTGGTTGAGTCTAGCAAGAATTTCCACTTAACCTTGTTTCTTCTTAGTAATTTTCCATCCACTAACCCCTACCCTACTACTTAGCTATAAAATGTCATTTATCATGTTAAGAAAAATTCTGTCCCACTATAAATCCCCACTGTAATAGTCCCCATACCTATTGTGATAGCCCCCTATTGAACAGAATTTCCCCTACTGATTTTAACAAATGTTATGAATAATGTTTTCTTTAGCAGTTTTGGTGCCAGTGACTTGATATGATCAGATTCATCATTGGACTCCTGGACCCCTCACCCAGAATCCCAAATGTACCCCCTTGAAGACTTTGTCTTCACTTCTGCCTAACTGATAAAGGATCTTCTGGTAAGTCTGATTCCTGAGCCAGTGTTCTGGATAATGATCTGTTGAAGCATGGTAAAGATAGATTTTGGTTCTTATGATTCTGAACATGCACTTTAAAGTTGGGTTGGAGTCCTGGGTTTCATTTGAAAGATACCTACCGTGGCCTATTTTCTTTTGCTACAACTGAGCACCACAGAATGAGTAACTTATAAAAAGTAAAGGTTTATTTGGCTCATGGTTCTGAAGGCTGAGAACTTCAGGATGGGGTAGCTGCATAAGATTAGGTCCTTCCTATTGGTAGGGACTCTGTAGAGCCCCCCAAAGCAGCACAGAGAATCACATGGTAAGACACAGCATATTAGTTCAAGTCTCTCCTCCTTTTCTTACAAAGTAATTCTCTTTGTAGTCCCCACCTTATCTCCTCAATTAACCTTCATTACCTCCCAGAGGCCCTATCTCCAAATACTGTAGTTAGATTGTTTGTACCCTTTTAATACCTCACAATGGGGGTTAAATTTCAACATGAGTTTTGATAGGAACAAACCATAGCAGTACTTGCTGGACTAGAAGTCTTTCTTTCTGGCTTTTTTTGTCTGGGTTGGGGGTTACATTTATTCCCTGACTCCTGGAATTGGCTCTGGGATAGAAAATTCTTCCTGCTTAAGTGGGAATTACTTCCTTACTCCATAGGCTGGAAATTTATTCCCAGAGATTTGTGAGGCCTCTCTTTTCTGTTTGATTCTGCTTCTCCCATTGAAACTTCTCAGTGGTTCAAAACCCCACTTCTCAAATCCCTGCTGACTATATGTTTTGCCAAATCTGTCTACTTCCTCTCTTATAGGCATGGTTTTGCTCAGGATGATTTGTAATTTTAGTAGCCTCCTCATAAAACTTGAGATTTCCCTAAAGTAGTTCTTGTAAGGCCTTTCTGTTTCTGTTACCTATGCTCCTCCTTCTTATCACCTTCAATCTTCTCATTAATTCCCTTGAAGGCTGGGGATGTGGCTCAATGGTAGAGTGCTTGCATAGTATGCCTGAGGCCCTGGGTCCAATCCCTAGGACTGAAACAAATAGATATTTCTTTTAGCTCCCTTGAATCCTTTTATATGTCCCCTTTCAAGTCCCTGCTTCTTTCAACCTTCTGACCACCACCCCTGTCAGATTTTTTCCTTCCCACTACTTTTCCACAACTCCCTCAGGCACTTCAACTTTAGTCCTCTGCCCCTATTAGGAGCTCTCAAGGGACTCAGAAATTACTGAAAGCAACTCTCTGGGGCTGAAAAGAAAAGCTTATTGGAAACAGATCAATTACTTTGTTTCCTCAGGTGGATTTTGGAGATATCCAGTCATCTGCTTGATGTACCATCAGTCTCTTGTCTAAAATTAAATTAAAAACCTCCATAAGATTACATATCAGGGCAAAAGAAAAATTTGGTTGTCATTACCAAAAATTGGTACAAATTTTTAGCCCTTATTGAATAGGATGCTTAACTTGTTCCAATTTGGTCAGAAACACAATATAAATTATAAAATGGAGATAAACCAGTAAGTTTTATATTACTATGTTCCCTGAATCATGGCCAAAATTCTAGAATTAAAGCTATAAGATATCTGTTTGCTTCTGTATGTTTATATGTGTGTGTGTTGGGGGGGTCTAATGTATTTTATATTATTCTACTTTTGGTTGATATTATCAAGTTAATTTATACAATCTCTTAAAGAAGATCTATTCAAATTGGTATATGGATATATGAGACTTATGTAGATTAAATATTACTAAATTTACCATAAACAGGAACTAACTGAAATGCTTTTCAATTTCACATGACTTGAGTAAATCCTTGGTATGATTGGTTTAATATTGTTGGTTTAATAAAACTGGGAATGTCTTCTGATTTGTGAACAATAAGTAGGAAAGGAACATATATCATTTTTCTTGTATGACTGTAATTTTTAAAACAAATTTGGTGTATTATAATTATACATAATAATGGGATTCATTATGACATAGTCATACAGACACATAACATAATTTGTTCAATTTCATTTCCTAGTATCTCCTCTTTCCCTCATTTCTTCCCTTTCCTTGGTCCCCTTTCTCTACTCTTCTGGTCTTCCTTCTAATTTCATGAGATCCCATCTTTTATACTTTTTGTCTCTAGCTTCCAAATAAGGAATATACATTTTTATTCTACCTGGGTTTACTAGTATGTAATCTTTACTAAATATTTTAAATTATAAATTCAATCTTAGAACAAGTGTA
>PVHX01034117.1:0-12559 GCA_004024805.1 Geosciurus inauris | reverse complement strand
ATTTGCCTATAAATGCCATAATTTTATTTTCTTTTATTGCTGAATAATATTCCATTGTGTATATGTACCACAGTTTCTTTATCCATTCATCTATTGAAGGGCATCTGGGTTGCTTCCATAGTTTTGCAATTGTGAATTGTGCTGCTATAAACATTGAGGTGACTGCTTTATTGTAATGTGCTTTTTTAAAATCTTTGGGTTATAGGCCGAGGAGTGGGATAGCTGGATCGAATGGTGGTTCCATTGCAAGTTTTTTAAGAAATCTCCAAACTGCTTTCCAGATTGGTTGCACCAATTTGCAGTCCCACCAGCAATGCTTGAGTGTACCTTTTTCACCACATCCTCGCCAGCACTTATTGTTGCTGGTATTTTGGATAGCTGCCATTCTGACTGGTGTGAGATGGTATCTGAGCGTAGTTTTGTTTTGCATTTCTCTAATAGCTAGAGATGATGAACATTTCTTCATATATTTATTTATTGATTGTATATCTTCTTCTGAAAGGTTTCTATTCAGCTCCTTAGCCCATTTATTGATTGGGTTGTTTGTTTTTTTGGTGTTATTTCCTTTGCTGTGCAGAAGACTTTTAACTTGATGTGATCCCACTTATTGAGTCTCTGTTTTATTTTTTTGAGTTTTGGGGTCTTGTTAAAGAAGATGGTTCCTGCAACAATGTATTGGAGTATTGACCCTATGCTTTCTTCTAGTAGTTGCAATTTCTGGTCTAATTCCTGGGTCTTAGGTGCACTGTGATTTGACTTCTGTTCAGGGTTAAGAGATAAGGATCCAGTTTCATTATGGATATTTCGTTCTTTTATTACATATGGATATACACTTTTCCCAGAACCATTTGGTAAAAAGGCTATATTTTCTCCAACATATGTTTTTGGCACCTTTGTCAAGTATCAGAAGACTCTATTTATGTGGGTTTGGCCCTGTGTCTTCTATTGGTCTTTAAATTTTTTTAATGCCAGTACTATGATATTTTTGTTACTATAGCTCTGTAGAAAAATTTGAGATCAGGTGTTATGATGCCTCCAACATCACTCTTCTTGCTCAATATTGCTTTGGCTATTCTGGGTCTTTTATTATTCCAAATGAATTTTTAGATTGATTTATTTTCTAGTTCTGTGAAAATGCCATTGGTATTTTGATAGAAATTGCATTGTATCTGTACAATGCTTTTTGGAAATATACCCATTTTGACAATATTAATTCTGAGTATCCAAAAACATGGGAAGTCTTTTCAACTTCTAAGGTCATCTTCGATTTCTTTCCTCAGTGTTCCATAGTTTTCATCATAAAGGTTTTTCACTCCTTAGTTAGATTGATCCCCCCAAATTTTTTTCCTGAGGTTATCATGATTGGCATAGTTTTCCTGATTTCTTTTCAGCAGATTCATCATTGGAATATAGAAAGCTACTGATTTTGCCTGTTGATTTTGTATCTTGCTTTACTGAATTCGTTTATCAGCTCTAAAAGTTTTCTGGTAAAGTTTTATAGTTTTTTAGATACAGGATCATGTCATCACTGGAGATAATTTGACGTCTTCTTTTCCTATTTGTATCTCTTTAATTTCTTTCTCTTTCCTGATTGCTATAGCTAGAGTTTCAAGACTTATATTGCATAGGAGTGGTGAGAGGGGACATCTTTGTCTTGTTCCTGATTTTACAAAAAACATGCTTTCAGTTTTTCTCCATTCAGTATGATGTAGGTTTTGGGTTTGTCATATATAGTCTTTATAATGTTCAGGTAAGTTCCTCTATCTCTAGTTTCTTCTATCACATGAATGGGTAATGGATTTTGTCAAAGGGGTTTCTTTTATCTATTGAGAGAATCACATGATTCTTTTCTTTAGTTCCACTTAGGTGGCAAATCACATTTATTGATTTGCATATGTTGAACCAACCTTGCATTCCTGAGATAAAACCAACTTGAACATGGTGTGTACTGTTTTCTTAATGTGTTTTTGAAAGTGATTTACTATTAGTTTATTAAGAATTTTTGCATCTATGTTCATCAGGAATATTGGTCTGTAGTTTTCTTTCCTTGATGTGTCTTAGCCTGGTCTTTATTTTATTTATTTTGAGACAGAGTCTTGCTAAGTTGCCCAGGCTAACCTGGAACTTGCAATCTTCCTGCTTCAGCTTCCTGAGCAGCTACGATTACACGCATGTAACAGCATGTCCAGCTTATCTTTTTAAAATATGCATTTTATCATAGAATAATTTTAGAATAAATTTAGAATATTTTTTATTTAAGAATGATTTTAGATTCTATTACTATTTTAAACTTACTATAGTGTTACATAGTGATATTTATTTTTTAAAAAACATACTTTATAATTATCTGAACTTAATAGAGTATTTTTACAAGATATGCAAAACATTTTCTTGGCAGATTTCTGATAAAGATAGTTGAGAAAATGTATCTATATCAATATTAAAATTGCTCTTTGGATGTGGAATTCAGTTCTAGAGTGTGTGCTTAGCATGCATGCAGCCCTGGGCTGAAACCTTAGCACAAATAAATACATATATAAAATTGTTTTCTATTTATTTAAGATATGTCAGAATTCTGTCTAACAAATTCAGATAGACAAACACTTTTGCATATTAATTAGCTGCACGATCCAAACTGTTAACTAAACATATAAAGGATGTCTTTGGTACATCTGAAAGTAGCTCTGAATCCTCTGAAATCTTATTTGCATTGGAAAATTAATTGGAAATTGATGACTGTACAATTATTAAAATACAGAAAGGCCAGTTTAAAAACAGTCAACAGGAAATGTATATAAACTGCCCAGCTATGATCAAATACTTACATGAAAAAAAACAAAATAAAAAACTGTGGGTAAGTTTTGCTTTCAGTAAAGCTTTTGCAAAGGCAGAAAAATGCAAAACTTAGAGTTTTATAAGATGGAAGAAGTAAAGATTAGTGAACTAATCCTGAAAAATAATGTCTCAGTAGAAATTACTAGTAAGGGAAGCACTCGAAAACAATCAAATTAGCATAGGTACACAAGTTAATAAAGAGACAGGGAGTTGATTATTTAGAAATAAGAAATTTGAAATCAGACTTCAGCCAAATGTTTTCAAAATTTAAATGGAATATACTGATTCTTACTCTTTTGAAAAAATCTCTTAATACATGACATTGATAAATGTGGAGGCAGCTGGTAAACATCTGTATTAATTGCCAACATCACATAACCAATATTTACCATATTAATTTTTCCCCAAATAATTTCATCACCAGATAGAAAGCCATATGTTCACAGAGCTCTGTTTGTTTTTAAATATATCTATTATATTTCCCTTCTCCTTTCAAAATTAATTGTTCTTTAATATGTGTACTTTAGGAATATTCCAAATAATAAAATTCAACAGGTTTCCTATAAAATACCACTGTCAGCTGTTTATGTTTATCATTTCTTATGTAAGGATATTATTTACTAAATTAAAATTTGTTTTTACAAGATAAAGATCTATTCAGAAAAAACTTGCCTTTTTCCATTTGTTTCCATGCCAATGATTATTTATCCTAAAATTTCAGAGTAGCAACAATTCCACTATACATTATCCTTTTATTTGGTATTTTTTAAGAATGTATTTCACTAAAATTTATATATTAAAAAAGACTAATAGTGACTTAAATAGAGGTTTATTTTTCTCTTCTAACAAGTCTAGAAGTAGGTGGTTCCTACCTTTGGTTCAGTTTCTCAGCAATGTGATCAATACCTTACAATTCTTTCCCTATTTCTGCTTCATTGTCTGTAGTGTTTGGTTTTCCTGCCTCATGGTTGAGATATTTAGAATCACAAATGCAGACAACAAGATTTGCATGCTCTTGCAAGGAGAGGATGGAGGGAGAAGCCACCAGCTATTGTCAAACAGCTGTCTGTTTTTGTCAAAAATGCAAAAGTTTTCCCAGGAGCTCCCTTAGCAACTTCTCACTCCCAAGGCCCCCACAAACTTCAAAGGAGACTGGGAAAACAAAACACAAGATTCTCATGATTGGCTTAAATTATTGTGCAGCACTGCCTAGAACTGTGTACATTGACAGTTCAAACAAACTCAAATTGTGTTAGAAAAGATAGAGGAGTGAATATTTGGTAGAAAACAGAAAAGATCTGTCCAAATTCCTTAGTTTATTTGAAATGCAAAATTTTTAAAAACTGAAATTGTGTCTATTCTCTTCTTTGTATATAGAACTCAGGTCATGAAAAGTGTTAACACTACAAATCCTATATACCAAGACAGTATCCCCCAAATTAATTCTGTTGTACTAATGTGAGAGTTGTACTAATGTACTATACAAAACTAGAGAATTACCATAAATACACATATTCTCCATCATGTCAGAATAACAAAATATTATTGACCAGGAGGCTTGAACAACAAAAATTATTTTCTCACAGTTCTAGGGGCTGAGAATTCCAAGATCAAGGTGGCAATAGATTCAGTTTCTGGTGATGGCCCTCTTCTTCACTTACGATGTCCTTCTTGCTGTGTTCTCTCTTGGAGAAAGCATTCACTCGTCTCTTTTCTCTTCTTTCAAAGACACTAATCCCATAATAGGGGCCCTGTCCTTATTTCAGAGACCTAATCATGTCTCATAGGCCCCATATCAAAATACCGCCATATTAGGCCTTAGAGAACCAGCATATGAATTTGGGAGGAACACACACATTTAATTTTAAATGTGTAGTGTATGTTAAAAATAAAATAGAATATGCCTGGAAGTATATGTTTTACTCATTTTATATTTTATACCTTCCTGTATTTTAGATATTGAAAATTCCCAACATAAAAGAGTCTTAGCTTTTAACACATTTTATACCAAGATGAAGAAGCTGTAAATACAAATCAAAACCAAACTAAAATGTTATATAATCTCTATAATATTGATCTTTTCCTAGCACCTAGTATGTATTAGCAATATGATATATCTTTATTTTTTAAGTCTTTACAATAAACCTGCTAAGTTGTTATTAGCCTCATGCTAAGGACCAGGAAAGACATCACCTACGGACGGGATGGAAGAAAATCTTTGCTAGTTACTCTTCAGACATAGGCTTCATACCTAGAATATATAAAAACTTAAAAAACTTTATGCCAAAAAATCAAATAACTCAATAAATGAGTAAATGAATTAAACAGACATTTCTCAAAAGAAGAAATATAAACGGCCAACAAATATATGAAAAAGGGTTCAACATCATTAGCAATTAGGGAAATCAAAACTACACTGAGATTTCATCTTACACCAGTCAAAATGTCAGTCATTAAAGATACAAATAATAATAAATGCAGGAGAGGATGTGGAAGAAAAGGAACATTTTTATACTGCTGGGTGGGATTGTAAATTAGTACAACTACTATAGAAATCAGTAAGAAATTTCCTCAAAAGACTAGGTATGGAACCACCATATGACCCAGCTATATCATCACTCAGGATTAATCCTGAAGAATTAAAGTACTCTTACTACAGTGATACATGCATACCCATGTTTATAGCAACACAATTCACAATAGCCAAACTATGATACCAGTCTAGGTGTCCATCAACAAATGAATGGATAAAAAATGTGGTGTGTGTGTATAGACAAAAGAGTTTTATTCAGCCATAAAGAAAAATGAAGTTATGTCATTTACAGGAAAATGGATGAGGCTAGAGACCATCATGTGAAGTGGAATAAGTCCAATTCAGAAGGTCAAGGGCTGTATGTTTTCTCCCATATTCAGAAGCTAGAGAGGAAAAAGGAAAAGAAAGGTAGGGGAATATCTCTTGGAAATCAAAGGGAGATCAGTAGAGGAAGGAGACCAAAGGGTGAGGGGAGGTGCTAGGGAGTGATATTGAACAAATTATATTGTTATATTGCATGCATATACAAATATGCAACAACAAATCCCTTAATTATGTACTAGTATAATGCACCAATAAAAAATGTGGAATAAATTAATTAGGAAACTGAGAACACTAAGAGGTTAAGATAACTTGATAAAGGTCACCGAGGTGACCTTTAGCAATGGGGCCAAAGGTTGGACTAGCTTTCTTTTTTCCCAAAAGCTGAGCTTGCACATGGTACACACATTACTATGTGTTGATTAATTTATTTTGTGAGAGGAAAAATGCTCCCCTCATTTTAAAATTGTGCTTTACTTTTATCCTCTTTCATTTTGAGCTTTTTCACTGGTGACTTTGAGAAACGGATGGAAACAGGATCTGATTACTAAGAGATTATAAAATGATGAGAGAACAGTTTCATTTGGTTCTTCTACTTCTCTTTCTTTTCTTCTTCTATGCTCAGGATTGAACCCAGGGCCTCACATACTTTACCACTGAGCTATAGCTCCAGCTCAAATCAGATTAAGAAGAGAGATAAAATTAAGAGTGAGAGATAAACAAAAGGGTAGAAAAGAGGAGGGAAACCAGGCACGGGGCCACACACCTGCAATCCCTGTTGGGTGGCTGAGACAGGAGAATCACGAGCTCAAAGCCAGTCTCAGTAAGGGCGAGGCACTAAGCAACTCAGTGAGACCCTGTCTCTACATAAAACACAAAATAGGGCTGGGGATGTGTCTCAGTGGTTGAGTGCCCCTGAGTTCAATCCCCAGTACCAAAAAAAAAAAAAAAGAAAGAAAAGAAAAAGAAAGAAAGAAAAAAAGAAAAGAGAAGGGAGCGGAGAAGTTCAGGATTATGAAAGGGATAACAGAAAGGGGAGAGAAAAGAAGACAGTGAAACCTGACTGTGTATTTCTCTGAACACGGTGGATCTGATGGCATGCTAGCATCCCACTCTGTGACCCTTATCTCTGCATCTCTGACCTGTGGCCAAGCACAGAGCTTGGCACTGTCCATCCAACAGTTGTTCTGGGGAGACGCTCATGATAGTGATTTCCCCCAGCTATTCTTGTGTTCTAATCTTCCACTAAAGGTTTTGGTGGTTAGCCTCCCGATATGTAAATACTTAACTCTCCTTTTAGTTGCATTCCAGAAAACTGTTTTCAAACAAGAATAAGTTAATAGTCTAAGTTTCAGTAACCACGAATTGAGATTAATCTACCCTAATGTCATCGTGTTTTTCCTCTTCCAGAGTTGAAAGCACAGATATACATAATTGGCCTTGTTCATTTATACCTACTTTAACCTTCTATTAATATAGCATAGAATCTAAAATGTACAAAAAAGATTAAGGTCCAATCACTTTGTCAAGATTTCAGTCCACCTCTCTGCCACATTTTTAAAAAACATAGTCCATAGTAGTCTCATAGCTGTTATCATTCTTACAGCACAGGGACTCACCACTTTTGCAGGCATCCCTTTCCATCCCTCGTCAATGCTGATATTTATAGAGTTTTTCTTATTTACCGGTCAGGCTAGCCAAGGCATTCTCTAGTAACAAAATGCCCTAAGACATCAGTGACTTAGAATAATAGAGGTATACTCAATTGCTTACATTCTGTGCTTATCACTGACTAGCTTGGCTCTGCTGTACATTCATTTCTGTACTCTGAGTAAAAAAGCTCTCTTTGACCCAGCGATCCCACTCCTCATTCTATACTCAAAGGACTTAAAAACAGCATACTGCAGTGACGCAGCCACTTCAATGTTTATAGCAGCTCAATTCACAATAGCTAAAATGTGAAACCAACCTCAATGCCCTTCAATAGATGGATGGATAAAGAAACTGTGGTACATATACAGAATGGAATATTACTCAGCAGTAAAAGAGAATTAAATTATGGCATTTGCAGGTAAATATCATGCTAAGCAAAGTAAGCCAAACCCAAAAAAACAAAGGCTGAATGTTCTGTCTGATAAGTGGATGCTGATCCATAATGGTGGCGGGGCATGGGGGGAGGCATGGGAAGAATAGAGGAACTTTGGTCAAAGGGGAGGGGAAGGAGGAAAGGGGACATGGGTGTAGGAAAGATGGTGGAATGAGATGGATATCATTGTCCTAGGTAACCATACGACTGCACATATAGTGCAACTCTACACCATGTACAACCAGAGGAGTGAAAAGTTGTGCTATGTTTTTGTACAATGAATCGAAATGCATTCTGCTGTCATGTATACCTAATTAGAATTTATCAGTTATCTCTTTATCAGTTATCTCTTGTCAATCAAGGATCAGGTCCTCTAGCATCTCTTACTACAGCTATGTATAGCTCCCAACTTTCCAGCAAGTGCCCATTTATCCTCTTGAAATCTTTTATTCCCAAGTAAAAATTATCAAGTTTGACCAGTATCTCTCCATATGTTGTCTAAGAACAATCTCTACCAGAATCACTTGGATGATCACATGTTCCATTTCAGACCAATGGACAGAATTCAAATGTGGAATTGGTAACTGGATTTTAACAAACTCCCTAGGTGGTGTTGCTGAATAAAATCAAGGACATCCAGACAAATCTGACTTTCAGATAAACAAAAAATATATTTTTAGTATGTCCCATGCAATATTTGGAACATACTTATACTAAAATGTTAGTCATTGTTTATCTGAAATTTAAATTGAACTGAGTGTCCTGTATATTTAATAGTTAAATCTGATGAACCAGTCCCAGGATTCTGATGCTTACTAAATTTAAAAACCGCTGGCCTAAATATTTGACAAAGCCTCAAATTCAACTTCATGATTCTCCCCTCAAGGGAGAAAAGAAAAAGGAAAAGAAAGAAAGAAAGATAAAAAGTAAGCAAGAAAAGTGCATATAAGCAACCTAGATATCCCCTGAGTCTCCAAAACAAATATTCCAGAAAGTAAGGGTGCAGTTTTCCTCTCTTTAAAATAGGTAAGCCTTTGTTGCCAGCAGTCACAACAATGAAAACTGACAATCCAGCAGACAGAAAGATCCTCTTCCTTATTTCCCACATAGTACTCCAGCTTTCGGGTGGGCTTTAACTGTCTCCTGCTCTTCATCCTCTTTGCCCTTTGTCCCCACCCCTTTCTCTTTTGGTCTCAACATCCCCATGCCATGCCCAGTGTTACCTACTCGTCTTTCATTTGGTATTTCTTCTCTTGCTTTTCTAGAAGCATCTTGGACCCATCCTCCTCTGTCTGCCCTAAGTCCACAAGTACCAGAATGCATCATCACGCAGCTTCTTTCTCCCCCTAATATTGTATCTGGAGTCCCTCAATTGCCATTCTTCGATGGGAACTTCCTGATCTCAGCCCCTTCTCCTTTATCAGTAAAAGAGTAATATATTGGGTTCATATGTTTTGTGTACATTTACAGAATCTTCGAATTAAATACTATTTTATTTAATATTCACAATAACCCCACAGCCAGGCAGAACAAGAACTGAGGCTCATAAGGTTTAATGGAAGCTGAGATTTCAGTCTAGAGCATTTTATTCCTAGATGAAGACCCTTTTCACTCAGCCAATTCCTTCTTTCAGGTTATTAAATTCACATGGCTTGTTTGTCATTTTAGAATACTAATTATGCCACAGGTGTGTGACCTGGGAGTAAGTGGGTTTTTTTGTTTGTTTGTTTTTGTTTTGTTTTTTGCATTTCTATGATCACATTTCTTTTTCTTTTTTCTTTTATTAGAGCATTATAATTACACACAGTTTTTGGGTTCATTTTGACAAAATAATATGTGCAAAGAATTTGATTTCAATACTTATTTCCCCCATCAAGTGTTTTTTTAACCAATCTATACCTCTGTTTCTCATTTGTAAAATTATTTTAACAATGCTATCTACATTTATAGTGCACTAAATTTAATGAGATGATTCAAGTCTTAGCACTGTAATCCAATTCTGTGAGCACTCAGAAGATATTAGCCATTATTAAATTAACTACCATTTAGGTAGTTCTTATTAAGGCCCAATTCCCCTCAAGTTATTTTCCAGTCAGTAGATACAAAAAGTGGGAAATTTAAATCAAAGCCAGCAAGGAAAGAAGTATCAATGGCTATGCAATGAGGTAATGCAGATCTGTGATCTGTGCTGTATTTTCTCTTGGCAAATACTTCCTTTATCATACTGCCCACATCCCTGGATTCTTGGTCCTCACTCCTGCAATTTTATTTCTATATACAGTGAAGAATATATTCACCCCCAAAAAACAAAACAAAACAAAACAAAAAACCAGACTTGGCAGTCTGGTGGTTAACTCATTGAAATATTAGCATCTTTAGTTAAAAGCAGGAACTGGAGTGTGCTAAGAAGAATGGTAATTCTCCACATCTTGTCTAACTTCCCCATTTATACTCTCCTTCTTCATTTTTCCTTGGTACTATGGTAATTATGGTATCCCCATGCCAGCTGTTTGTGGCTATAATATTGTCATTTTCCTCATCTTTTCTCAATATGATCTTTATATGATAATAGGCAGTGTGCTATGATATTCCCAATGGATGAGATACAGTGGCCTGCACATGGGCAACCTAAAAGCACATTTTTTTATTGCATATACTTGGACTATTTTCTTCAGAAAACCCTTAGGACAATGCTCCTATGAGTAATGGGACATAAATGGTGGGTTTTGCACACACACATACACACAAGAGAATGTCAAAGTACTGAATGAGGACAAGGGAAACTATCTAGACCAGTAAGTCTCAAGGTCAATATGCAGTGCCAGAAGAAATACAGACAGAGGTTCTCTTTTCATCGCTATGTCAGCTCTTGCATCACTGTTTCCTTTTTTTCTTAAGGGCAGCACACAAATACACAAAAGAAGCACTAAGGACATTCTTAGGCCAACACAGTAAAATCCTACAAACATTTTTTTGTGGAACTTTATGTTTGTTTGTTTTTTTTAATATTTATTTTTTAGTTGTAGATTGACAGGATATCTTTATTTTATTTTTATATGGTGCTGAGGATCGAACCCAGTGCCTCACGTGTGCTAGGCGAGAGAACTCTACCACTGAGCCATAACCCCAGCCCCTATATTTGATTTTTTAAAAAGTTTTCATAAGTGGAAAAATTGAAAGTTCACAGGACTTTGTTGCATGTATTTTGGGCTTAGAGTTCATTTATTTGTCTGTTTGAACTATATTTTTGGAAGAGTAGAGGATGGGTAGACATTATAATCTCTTGCTTTTTAGAAGCTCTAAATATTTCAATCAAATGTAGTTCAATACTCTCTAGGATTACTTAACTTTTTCCATTAGAGAGATATCATAAACCTTTTACCCTCTATCTGAAGAATGCTGATTTTCACAGCATTCCACATTAGGAAGTGATTTTCACTTCCTCCACATTAGGAAGTGGAATTTTTCAGTATCACCACTCTTTTATGAATAACAGATCAGATTATGCTCAGGTATTCTACATGGGTCCTAGTATAAATACCTTAGACACTTCCAGTGGCTCAAATACTTTTTTTGTCTTTCAAGGTTACCAGGAAGTGTGTACTTGGGGCATATACTTGACCTTTCTCCATTTTCTGACATTCTAACACTTTGGCTAGTCCTATTTTATTTGCTATGCAATTCCACAAACAGTTCATTGCACAAATATTGACTGAGCAAGTGCCATGTATAAGGGATTCATTCACTCAACTCCACTATTCATCAGCATGAGAGATTTAACTAGGGGAAAAAGGAGAAGGAGGAGGAGGAGAGAATTCCTGTTCTCAGGAACTTCATATGTTTAGGGGAGAAGACATGGAAATATAAAAGCAATACATTTCTTGTGTTGCACCCATAGACTGGGATTGAAGGGGTGGATATCTGAAGGAATAGCAGTGTGCTAGGGAGAAATATATTTTGGAAGGAAAAAACTAATGCTGAAAAATGCAAACTGAGAATGCCCTAAGAAGAAATAGAACTTTTATTTGAATTGAAGCTTAGGCAGTAGAAAATGTATGGATTTTGGAGTTAAACATAATTTTGAATCAATCTTTTTCAATGAGCTGTGAGACCTGGAACACGTTATTGTGCATCTTTGAGCCTCATCTGTACAATAGAAATAGGGATGCTTATCTCAAAGTGTTGCTCTATGTCACATAGTGGCCCAGAGCATGGACTCTGAAGTCAGACTGAGTTTGAAGTCTAGTACCAACACTTAGCTATTAAGTGTTTGGCAAGCTACTGGACTCATCAGTGCCTTAGTTTCCACATCTGAAAATGAAAATTATAATAGTGACTATCCTTCAGTCATGAGAACTAAATAATTTTCTACAATACCTAAAAGAATGCCTACTCATAGTAAATTCTCTAGCTACTTGGAATTATTACTTAAGTACTTAATAATGCAATATGTGCCACTAAATTAGTAAATTGCCTGGGTAATAGACTTCTAGTAAATTTTTTATTGACTTCAGTGAACTGTGCTAAACACTGGAGCAATATAAACCTGTATTTTTAGGGAAGATAATGAAAAAAATGTAAAGTAGTTATAAATAATATTCACAAGTAACCATAATAAGATGGCATGTAATAAATACTCAAGAAAGCACAAATAAAGTCCTAGTAACTGCTCAGAAAAATAAGAGATCAGGGGGAAAAAAGGAAAAATAATTATTATGGAGTATGGATTCTACTGGAATAGTGGGTGTGTCTTGAATGGAAGGAGAGATGATTTTTTTTTTTTT
>PVHX01034116.1:0-12556 GCA_004024805.1 Geosciurus inauris | reverse complement strand
GCTCTTCCGATCTGGGGATTGAACTCAGGGGCACTCGACCACTGAGCCACATCCCCAGCCCTATTTTGTGTTTTATGTAGAGACAGGGTCTCACTGAGTTGCTTAGTGCCTCGCCATTGCTGAGGCTAGCTTTGAACTCGCAATTCTCCTGTCTCAGCCTCCCAAAGTGCTGGGATTACAAGCGTGAGCCACCACGCCCGGCACAATGCAGTTGCTTTCTGACAAGAAGACAAGCTCCTTGGCAAGTCCCGGCACCCGCAGTGCTGGTGTCAGCTCTGCCTTTTCCCACCCCTCCTGTGTGTTTCCAAGGCAGCCCACTGAGGTCTGTGCCTGGATCTCTGGTTTGGGGTTGGATGTCCACTCTGCGCCTGGTGTGCAGGCACTGATGCCCACCCTGGAGGGCACTCCTGGGATGCCCTGCTGGGCACAGCACTTAAGACACGGGGCGCAGGCCTGCAGTCTGCCAGAGGTGGCGTACGGGCTCATGCCTCCCGTGTGGAGGCCTGGCTGGCTCACAGCCACGTAGAGCGTGTGGCTGAGCTGGGTTGGCACCCCTGTGCAGGCGGGCATGCCCCACACCTGCCAGTCCCTGGGGAGGCCCCTGTGTAGACGCAGGGACTCAGCCCTTCCTGAAGCAAGGAGCCCTGACTGCAGGAACCAGCACAAACGGGGCCTACCTGGCTTTGCTGTAGATTTCCACACGCCTGAGAAGAGGGAGCTCTCCAGGGTCAAGGTGGCGCCAGGTGTGTGGCCTCCCTGGCGTGTGGCGCCACAGTGCCTTGCCCCAGGAAACCTCGGGACTCACCTGTCTTTCCAGATCAACCCCCGTCTGGACGGCTGCCTGCGGAGCTGGAACTGGCTCAGCGGGGAGGACGGCGCCATCCAGGAGACGGTGAAGGTCAACGCCAAGATGCAGTGCTTCTCCGTGGCGGAGAGGGGCTCCTTCTTCCCAGGGAGTGGGTTCGCCTTCTACAGCCTCAGCTACAGTAGGTCCCACCCCTGTAGGGACCGTGGAGGGGCCTCAGGCCACTGGTCAGAACTCAAGGGGACAGCTGGCAAGCCAAGCCTCCCTCCAGGGGACAGGCAAACACTGGTGCGGGCCCTGGGGGACAAGGGCATGGCGGGCAAGCGCAGGCAGCCCCCAGTGTGGCTATCTGTCCCACCACTCTGAGTGGGGGGACAACACAGCAGGATGTTCAGAGCAGGCCAGTGTAGATGGTATCAGGCCCTTGGCAGGAAGAGCTCCCTGCGTCCAGGATAGAGAGACCCACAGCTCACCTGGCCCCCCGCTCACCCGCGTGAGGGGTGCGGGTGTCCGGATGCGGCAGGAGCTGCCCTAGTGCCCTCAGCCTCGGGCAGCAGAGCTAGGTCACAGGGAGCCTTGCCGTCGGCCCCAGGAAAGCTGAGAGGGAAGGCGCTTCCCTTCGCGGGCATGCTCTGTAGACACCTCCCAGAAGAGTGGGCCGTGGCGGGGAAGGGCCCCAGGGCCTGTGGGGACTCACACCGTCTGCATGCCTGAAAACAGGCACTGGAGACTCTGTTCATCAGGGTGGTGCTGAAGCCAGGGAGGGACCAGGGCTGGCCAGAAGGCAGAGTGGAGCCTGGGGACCTTGGCACCTCCACAGCAGGGCCCATGATTTCTTAACGCACCACAGCTGGGTGGGTTAGGCCCCTGGGCCTCAGGTCAGAAGCCCCAGGTGAGGCCTCGTGCTGAGGACAGACCCTGAGGGACAGCAAGCCTGCCCAGTGGAGGGCCTCGCCAGGTCCCTTCCTTCTCAGCAAGCAGTGTGCCCCCCTTGCTCCTCCAAATCCCTGTGCACTTGCTCGCGTACCACTGAGGGCCGAGAGCCAGAGGCTGGACAAAGGCCAGGGTGCACAGGGCCTTGCTGGAGCTGGCGGGAGGCGGGAGTCTCCGGCTTCTCCGTCACAGAGGGTTCGGGGCCCAGAGGACCCAGACCCGCCTCTCTAGCCACGTGTGTCCAGGGCTGACGGGCCTCACGGGCCTCACGGGCCAGGCGGGCAGTGTGCGGCCCCCGCCCTGGAACCCAGGCCACGCCCTGCTTCCCCTTCGTCTGCCCCGGGCAGCGCCTCCACTGCCAAGAGCCCGTGTCCCAGCGTCCCTCGCAGCCCGTGCCTGCCCAGCCGCTGCTCCCCTGCGCCTTTCCAACACCCACGCCGCCTTGTAACGTGCGGCTTTCACCACAGCGCGGACGTCCCCAGACGCCAGCACAGAGACGACCTGGGAGGTGGAGGTGGTGGCTCGCGTCCGCCCGGCCGCCGACACGGGCGTGCTGCTGGCGCTGGTGGGCCAGGACCACTCCGTGCCGCTGTCCGTGGCCCTGGTGGACTACCACTCCACCAAGAAGCTCAAGAAACAGGTAGGGCTGTGCCTCTGCCGCGTGGCCGCGCACCGGGGAGGGGTCCCAGCCCTGCCTTGCCCAGGACCCTCGTGCTGGGGGCCTCGGCTGCATGTGGCCCCTCCACACGATCGGGAGGCAGAACTGCTGCAGCCGAGTCGGCTGGAGGGACGGTGGGCTCTGATGCCAGCACTGGGTGGCACTGGGTGTGGGGTGTGTCCCACACACACCTAGTGCTGAGAATAATGTGGACCAGCTGCCCATGGGCGGGTCCATGTCAGATCTGCCCACCTGGCCTGTGGTCTCCAATAGCCCCTGTGATGCCGGGCAGGGTCCCGGTCCAGCCGCCCTGTGAAGGGGCCTCCCAGGCCTCCCTGCAGGGCAGCACCATCCCCCTTCTCGCAAGAGGGAGGAGTCCTTGGGAATAGACCCTCCTGCCCTCCGCCCAAAGGAGGAAGTGGGCCAGGCCAGAGGGCTCCTGTCCCCGGCTGCCCAGGGCCCAGGCTCTTCTGCCACCTGCACTGAATAGTAATGGGCTTGGTCTGTGCCACCAAAAGGGCCGGGCCCCACGCCATTGCTTGCACCTGGCTCCCAGCGTCTGGGATGAGCAGCAAGTGCCCCACCAGCCAAGCCCCCCACCAGAGACCATGAAGGGCCAAGGCACAGAGCATATCCACCCAGCACAGGCACCCACGGGGCTGGGAGCCCACTGCCATCTCCACGTGTCCCCTGAAGCACCAAGGCCCTAGGAAGCTGCTCAGCTTTTTCTGAGTGGCTGGAGTGGCCTGAGTCCCCCATGGCTGGCCAGGGGCTTGCCCTGCAGTTGCCTCTCAACCCCCGGCTGGCCCCTCTTCACTCCTGATGGGAAGTGGGTCACCCAGGGCTGCTGAGCCCCTCACACCTCAGGGCCACAGTCACGCCTGGTCTGCATGAGCCAGGAAGGTGCAGCTGGCAGCCACTGTCAGTGGCTAACAGCAGCAGATGGCCAGCAGGGCATGGGTGGTGGCCTCACACACTGCTGGGGCCTGCCTGGCCACCTACTGAGCCTTGGCCTGCGGGGATCTTGGAGGATGCTCGAAAACTGTGTGGGGCCTGGTGTGGGCACCAGAGGCAAGGGGACCCAGCTGCTGGCACATGGGGTGCTGGCTACAAAGCCCTGACCCATGTGACCCCTGCACTCCCATGTCACCCTGACCCCTCTCTTGGTGTCCCCACAGCTGGTGGTCCTGGCAGTTGAGGATGTTGCTCTGTCCCTGATGGAGATCAAGGTGTGCGACGGGCAGGAGCACATGGTCACCGTGTCCTTGAAGGATGGCAAGGCCACTCTGGAGGTGGACGGCACCAAGGGCCAGAGCGAAATGGGTGCTGCCCAACTGCAGGAAAGGCTGGCCACCTTGGAGAGATACCTGCAGGGCTCCGTGCTCACCTTTGTTGGGGGGCTGCCAGGTGGGGCTCTCGCGGTATCCTGGGGGGCAGCTGCGATGCGGGGGCCCCTGGCTCTGCCCGGTTGAGGATGGTGCTGAGGGAGGTGATGGGAAGCAGGACTGCCGACGGGATTCCTGGAGGCCAGCGGCCTGGCTCTCACGCCTCAGCTCAGCTGCTACCACCTGGCCAGGCAGCCCAGGTCAGCCCAGCAACCCTGCATCTCAAGGGCATCCTCCAGGGTCCCGCAGGCCCAGGCCCGTGGGTGGCCAGGCAGGCCCCGGCAGTGTGCGAGGCCACCGCCACGCCTCACTGTCACCAACCACTGCTGGCCGCTGACAGTGGCTGCCAACCCCTCCCACGTCCCGCAGGGGTGGCCAGCTGCACCTTGTTGGCTTATGCAGACCTAGGGAGGGACAGGTACCCAACCAGGCACTGTCCCCACCGTGGCCCCGAGCCAGAGGTGTGGCAAGGAGGGAGGACCATTGCTTGCCCGGGGTCCTCACCTGCGCCACAGCAGCACCTCTGTCCTGGTGGCCAACACAAACTCCGCTGGGTCTTCGGCAGTGAGGCTTTGAGGAGGAGACCAGGCTCCCGCAGTGTGGCGGCTGCTCGGCGAGGGTAGCGCTGGCTTGGCTGGCTCCGTGCCCGCCCAGGGGTGTTGCCCAGCCAGGGATGACCCTGGGCCTGGCTCTGCCCACTGATCGTGCTTGTTGCTCCACTGCCCAGATGTGCCAGTGACCTCGACGCCCGTCACAGCCTTCTACCATGGTTGCATGACACTGGAGGTCAACCGGAGGCCTCTGGACCTGGACGAGGCTGCCTACAAGCACAGCGACATCACCTCACACTCCTGCCCTCCTGTGGAGCTGGCCGTGCCCTAGGCTGCCTGCAGGCCTCCTCCAGGAAGGCCTCCTGCCTTCTTCCAGGCTGGAGGCAGGAGGTGGGAGGCCAGCCCTGGAGCAGCACAGTCCCGCTCCCTCCCAAGCGGGCTCCCTGAAGGCCACTCTGTGTAACATAGCTGTGAATAGGGGATGGGTGGAGGCTGAGGCCGCCCCTTGGAAGCTGCAACGGGGCGGGCGCGGGGAGGACCAGCAGCTTGCAGTGGAGCAGACTTGAAGAAAACAATTCTCTATTATTTTTATTACCACATGCTTCTTTCTGTCTCTAAACTATGGGAAATAAAATATTTACAGAACCCTTTTTAACCCTGTGTTGGCATCTTCTGCTGCAGGAGGGTTTTCAGCACTGGCAGCTTGCGGGGTTAGTGGCTCTGAGGGTGACCGCCCCGCAGTGCTCTGGCCCCGGAGGGGCCTGGTTGCACCCTGTGAAGGGACAGGCCTGCCTCACCTGGGCATCAGCACAGCACTGAGTCCCTGGGGACTGTGCCGGCTGGGCAGCCTGCTGGGGGCAGAGGCAACCCACCCTCCCCACGTCTCCCCTGGACAGCCCACCTGCTTCTGGGCCTCAGTTTCCCCATCTGTAAGTGAGAGATGGAGGAGTCATGGACACCCTTTGATTCCAGCAGCCAGTAAGCCCCAGTGAAAGGCTGGGTGATCACAATGCCCTGGAAACCACCTCTGGAAATGCACCCAGCTCCTTCCTGGCCTCCAGGGAGGCCACTGCCCAGAGGACAAGGGGACCCACTCTCAGCAAGTGTGTAAGGGACCCTGCTGGGGCTGCTGCTGCTCAGATCTACCAGGGAGGATTCGGACAAGGCTGGGGTCCCAGGCCATCTCCATATGCCAGGAATACAATCACTGCTGGGCCCCAGTGGAGGGTCCTAGAGCAGAACCCAGGGTCCAGGTCAAGAACGAGGCCACCTTCATAAACACCAAACCCCAGAGTGAGTTCTAACCTGTTGGCTTCCACCTTGCTGGGGCAGCTGACCCTCCAGGGCACAGCCACCTTTGGCTCACACACAGGCAGCACCAGCTGGACGTTGGGACACCACAGGTGTCCCTGAGCCCTGCTCTGCCCAGGGTCCAGACAGCAAGTGGCTGGCTGGGCTGATGATAGTCAGGCAGGGCTGAGAGCTGTGGGACAGCCCCAGACTGTCCACCTGGGCACAAGAGCCTTGCGTGGACACCATCTGCTGGCTGAGCAGGACTCACCTCATAGGGAGCCAGGAGAGCCAGCCACAAGGCATGGGAAGACAGTCTGCAGCGACCCTGGAGGTCCCCATGCCACCACTGTCCACCCACAGGAGTCAGGAGGTGGGCACACCTCCAACCCTGGCTCTGCCCCGTCCCCAGGGCGCTGAGTGGTTTCCCTGTGTCTTGGAGGCAGTTCTGGAAGGTTTCCATGGAATGTTCTCAGGGAGCGTCCTCCCAGCCAGCCCTCGTTCTCTGCAGGATTTCAAGGGGCCAGAACGGGGCTGGACCATGCTGGACCCACAGGGACAGGCCTGGGCTTTCCCCACCCTCCTCGGGGAGGGACAGTGCCGTGGGGCACTTGGACACCTCTGTTTCCTGATGCCGTCTCAGGCCCACAGGCGCCAGGCTTTCCTCCACCTCCTGCCAAACACAGCGGAAACCTAGGCTGGCCAAACACTGTGGCCCGTTCTCCAGGTGCCCTCACGCGGCCAGGCAGTGCCTGAGCAGCAAGGAGGCTGCAGGGGAGCACAGGATCTTCCGACTGCTGCAGGGGTGACGTGTCAGGCGCTGACTTGCGGGTCTGAGCAGATTCCAGAGTTTCCTTCTTCTAAAGAACAGCTTTCACTGTGTGGAGTTCGTCTTGTTCCAGGGTATCCCGGAGAAGGACTCTTTCCTGTGGAGGTTGGTCCTGTACACAGGGCCATTAGAGCAGCCCCATTCACCCGCAGGTGCCAGGGCACCCTCTGCCGACAACCCCTGTCCACCTCCTGCGTGAAGTGGACATGTCTGCCGACCTTGCCCCATGTGCCTGCAGCCACCCTGGAGAGATGTGAGGAACTTCCCGGGGCAGCGTGCCCCTCAGCCTGCAGGGAGAGCATGGGGACCCCCAGTGTTGGGCGGGAGGCCCCCAAGAAGAAGCCTCAGCAGCCCCTCCATGGCCAAGCCCGTGGAGTCACTCCTACAAGTCCAGTTTTGAGGAGCAGAGGGCTGCCAAAGGCCTCCCAGCCTCCTACACACGAGAGCAGAGGCTTGACCAGGGACTGCTCATTCACAGTGCAGTCCAGGCCAGCAGGAGCGGCCACAAGCTGTGGGTGGAATGGCTCACATTCTTTGGGGCCCTGTGAGGGAAGAGACATTTTTGTGGGCATGAATAAAATTGTTGGCCTTGGAGGTTGACATTTCTTAACAGCTCTTGGCCCTAGGAAAGAGTAACAGAGCCAGCGAGAACTCATGTTAGGCCTGGAAGACATTGGTGGGCACACCTCCAGGGAAGCGCTGCGCATCTGGCCGCGGCTGGTACCAGATGGAAGTTCATTCCTTGGGGATTTTGGGACCTCGTTGGCCTTGGGGCCATGGCTCTGGTGAGCAGAGTCCCCACACCAGAGCTGCAATTCAGCTTCTCTTTGCTGAAGAGACCCTGAGGCCAGCTTTGGGGAGTCAGGGATGGAGCCCCAGTGTGACAAGATATGGAGGACCACTGGACACACAAAGTGTGAGCCCTAGGGAGGAGGCCAGGCACCCGGCAGAACAAGGCTCTGAGGCCTGGAAACTCAGTGGCCCTCGGCAGCCCGGAAGCCCATCTCTGCTGTTCTAACCACTGAGTAGGACGAAGCGTCTTTGCTCCAGTCCTGGAGTCAGCAAACCCAGCAGCAGGGGTCTTTGCCAAGACGACCCCCCCCCCAGTGCCCCTGGCTTATCACAAGCCCCTCCTCCCAGAGGAGAAGAGTTGGACATCACTGCGTTGTACCCTCCCCCTCGCCTCCGTAGTACTGGGCATTCACCCGGGGTCTCATGTACACCAGGCAAGCACTCTGCCACTGACTCGTCTCCAGCCTTTCGATTTTCTATTCTGAGATGGTCTTGCTAAGTTGCCCAGGCTGGCCTGGAACTCGCAATCCTCCTGCCTCCGCTGTCTGGATCGCAGGTGTGTGCCAACACAATCTCCTGCTCGCCTCCTCCTTGTGACCAGCAATGCAGGCCACATCCACACTGTCACGAGGGCTGCTCAGCTGCCCACTCTGGGTGGACGTACGGGGCAGATCCTGAGGCTGGTGCTGACTGACCCCCAACCAGCAAGTGCTGAGCAGGATGTGTCCTTGGTCCAGAGAGGGTCTCAGATAGCATCCCTGTGAGATGTTAAACAGACCTTCACAAATGCCACCAAAACTGTGGTCCTGTAAGATCCAGATTTGCCCAGTAGGGGCTCTGAGAAACGCGAAGCCAGCAGAGCCTCATCTGGCGCGAGCAGAACAAGCAGCTTACTGTGGGGATTCAGAAAGGGCTGCCGCAGGGAACTCCCACCAGCTCCCTCTGGCTGAGCTTGAAGCAAAGGCTGTCCAGAAATGTGTGACCTCAGTAGACGGGTGGCACAGATGCCTGGAATTCAGGAGCCCCAGCTGAATGCGGGTGGTCACTGTGGCCTGGGCTCTGCCATCTTGGCAGGGTTCTCCATCAAGTAAGAGCTGCATGCTATCCAGTTCTTATGTTCTATCCAAAGTCCCTAAATTTACCCAAGTCCATAGAGTATGAGCTATCCTCCTGGGCTCTGTAGGCAGAGCTGGCCACATGCAGGGGACACAGAAACTGATCTTCTGATAGCAGCCAGGCTGCGGCTTCCCCATGGCCTTCATCTATGTGACCTCTGAAGGTACCACGGACACGAATGGCTTGTTAGGCTGGACCTGGGTATCCCCCAAGGCTCTGTGTGGAAGGCCTGGTCCCCAGTGGAGTAGTGTGCAGAGGTGGCTCTGGGAAGTGGCTGGACCACAAGGGCTCTGACCTCAGCAATGGCTCACCCATTGACGGATTAGTGATTGGCACAGACCATTGGGAGGTGGGCCTGAGGCTGGGCTGGGCCCACGGTTAGGGACAATAGGTCCCCAGGGAAGTTCCTAGAGAGGGCTAACCTCATCCCACCCTTCCTCACTCACCCTCCCCCTTGGGGCTGTGCTAGGGGCCTTAATCCATCACAGTGTCCACCATGATGCTTCTGCTCACAGCTGGCTGACCATGAACAGAAACCTTTGAAATAAGTCTTTTTCCAGTCATTGTTTCTCAGGTATTGTCACAGCAGTGAAAAGCTGACTCACAGGGCTGAGAGGGCGGTGGATGGTAAGCTGTGCCTTCCTCTCCCAGGGCCACACAGACGCCCATTTGGGCCTCTTCACCTGTCAGAGACAACTCCAATGTCTGACGCCGAGATAGGACCTGCCAGACAGTGTGTGGATTCTCCTTACACAGAGCTGTTTTCTAGGAGGTTCGAGCCAGGTTCTTCTTGTGGAAAATTCAGATGGCAGGTGTGTGGGCCCACCCTGCCACCCTCAGGTTCTCTAAATTCACCTTGAGACAGGGAGTAAGCAGCCTGACACAGACATGTGAGCACCCAGACTTGGGCCATGGCCTAAGAATTGTAGCAAGGCTCTGGAAGCTGGAGGGATAGCAAGATGGCCAGGTCAACAAGGAACAAACAGGGATGCAAATAGCTCCAAACTTGATGTGACTTGATTGTGTCTGAGAGCTGTTTCAGTCAAGGGGGTTTCTTTTGCTAATTTTGCTAAGTTTAAAAATATAGTCAAAGAAGGTCAAACAATTCAGCAAGACTGGTCATTAACTATGGGATCTGAAACCCCAAACCATCATTTGTGACAGTTCTATTAATGACATTTGAACCTCAACTTGCAAAGAACTAAGGACAAAAAATAAGGCTGGAGTCATGCTCCCAGAGGTCTTAGGGAAGCTGAAGTCGTGTTCCAGAAGTTGTGGGGAGCTAAAGTCTGGTTCCCAGAGGTCAGGGACACTGGGGACTGGCTCCTGGAGGTCAAGGGAGCAGGGGTCTAGTTCTGGAGGTCAGAGGAACTGGGATCTGACTTCTAAAGGTCAGGAGAGCTGGAGTCTGGTTCCTGGAGGTCAGGGGAGCTGGGTATTGTTTCTGAAGGTCAGGGGCACTGGGATCTGGTTCCTGGAGGTCAGAGGCATTGAAGTCTGGCTCCTGAAGGTCAGGAGACCTGGAGTCTAGTTCCTGGAGGTCAGGGGAGCTGAAGTCTGGTTCCTGGAGGTCAGGAAAGCTGGTTCTGTTTCCTGGATGTCAGGTGTGCTGGGGTCTGGTATGTGGAGGTCAGGGGCAATAGGATCTGGTTCCTGGAGGTCAGGGGAACTGGGTTCTTGTTCTTGGAGGTCAAGGGAGTTAGGGTCTAGTTCCTGGAAGTCAGGAGAGGTAGATTTGGTTCTTGGAGGTCAGGGGTACTGGGGTCTGGTTCCTGGAAGTCAGAGAAGCTGAGTCTGGTTCCGAGAGGTCAGGGGCACTGGGATCTAGTTCCTGGAGGTCAGGAGAGTTGGGTCTGTTTCTTGGAGGTCAAGGGCACTGGAATCTAGTTCCTGGAGGTCTGGGGCACTGGGGTCTGGCTCCTGAAGGTCAGGGGCACTGGGCCTAGATCCTGGAGGTCAGGGGATCTAAGGCTGGGCTGTGGCCAAGGTTGTCAGCACCAAGAAGAGACTCAGTTCAAATTCTCCTTGAAAACAGATTCGTGAGGCCAATTTCAACAAAATGATAAGGAAGAGTGATGGGTTCACAGGCCAGAAGCCATCTCTGCCACCCAGAGATCAGTCAGCAGCTCCTGTTGTTGGCACGTGTCTTCTACTGGCAGTTCTGTGGCCACTGTGTGTGCATGTGTGCATGTGTCCTGGACCCTCTGTGTTCAGAGTGCCCCCTGCAGGATGTCGGCGTCCCACGGTCTGCCAGTTGGAGTGTGCTTCCAGGCCAGCAGGGGGCGCGGGAGCCAGGTCTGCCCTGTGCATGTCCCACCGTCCCCTCCCTACCCCTGGTCTTTTTTCTCCCAATGGGGCAGGACTGCGTTGGGGAGGAAAGACCCCCACCCCAGGTGCTGCCCCTGAATCTATGAAACCAGCTGACAACAGTCAGGCAATGGGCCAGGGGACGGCTGAGTGTGTGCTTGGGGCTCTGTGGGACACGGGGCAGGGAGGGCCTGCATCTCCTCCTGGCCCTTCTCCCGGTAGACAGGTGCCCAGTCCCTCTGGGACCGTCCTGGGGCAGAATTGGCCTGTCCCTGCACCGGATGACTTCCAAGACACTGCAGCTGGAAGGAATCGACAGCATAGCACACACTTCAGGGCCGTCCCAACAGCTCGGGGACTCTTCTCAGTCAACCAGGACCTGGCTATCTCCAAGGGCGAGCTCCCGCCTCTTCACATGTGCCTGGCACAGTGGCGACATGTGGGACCCTCGGTGCATGGCAGAGCAGGGAGACCTGAGTCCTGAAGACCACCTGTCCTGGAATCCCCTGGGCAGAGACTGGAGGCTCTATGGCGCCTCCTGTAGGTTATAGGCTGCAGGTGGATAGTCTGCGTGAGGAGTAGCAGCAGGACCCCAGGGACCTGGGAAGGCAGCACTAGGGCAGACGGGTCCCAGCATGTGGGTGGCAGGTCTGTCCCGCGCTGAGCAGACAGCAGGACACAGACCTCAAGCACGGGGCACGCACAGACTTTTGGGAGGAGCTTTTCTGTCCAAGCAAATGTCAGCACCAAGGAACAAGGGTCCCTGTCCCTTCTTAGGAATGCACACACACAAACACATACATCTACAACACCTTTCCTTAAAGAAGGATCTGCATTCAGTGACGCACCGAGCAGCATTCCCTTCGCAAAATGATGACAACAGCTGGCTGGTTAAGAGGAAGGTCAGGAACGAATTTCTGGCTTCGTGAGTGATGGCGGGTGTCTGAGCATCTTCTTTCAGCCAAGGAGGCTTGGGCTGAGCGTGAATGTGGCTTCGTGCTGAGAGGGGCAGCAAGCAGTGCTGCCATGGGCCTTGGTAGGCTGGCTCAGCCTCCACCTTTATTCCGGGCTAAGGATGGGTCCTCAGGGGAGGACAGCACAGCCTTCCAGAATGTTCTCCAGCTCTCTATGAGGTCAGTTGCAGAGGCAGGATTTCTAGAGGAAGCTTTAAAAAAAATACACCCACAAGCAAAACCAAGTTACTTTTCAATCTGCCACCCCCAAGTCAGGGTGCATAGGGGGGTGGCTTCTCCCCCGTGAAGAAGTAGGCTGGCACACAGGGCACTGGAGCGTTGGGTGGAGGCCCATGGTAGGAGCCCTGAGAGGGAGGCTGCATGTCCTCGGGTAGACGGAGGTCAGTGGAAGCCGAGGCCGCGAGGATGCTGGAGGGCTGCAATTAAATAGATATATCCTCAGTTAGCAGAGGAAGCCCCAGGAACCACAGGAAGGGTCTCCCAGAAGTCCCACATAGGAAGCTTACAGGAACCACAGAGGAAACCCCCAAAACCACAGAGGAAGCCGTGAGGAACCACAGGGGAACCTCACAAAAACCACAGAGGAATCTCACAAGAACCACAGAGGAAGCCCCCAGGAACCACAGAAGAAGACCCCAGGAATCACAGGAAGTTTCCCAGAAGTCCCACATAGGAAGCTTACAGGAACCACAGAGGAAACCACCAAGACCACAGAGGAAGCCTCAGGAACCACAGGGGAACCTCACAAGAACCATAGAGGAAGCCTCAGGAACCAAGAGGAAGCCCCAGGAACCACAGGGGAACCTCTCAAGAACCACAGAGGAAGCCCCAGGAACCACAGGGGAACCTCTCAAGAACCACAGAGGAAGCCCCAGGAACCACAGGGGAACCTCTCAAGAACCACAGAGGAAGCCCC
>PVHX01034115.1:0-12556 GCA_004024805.1 Geosciurus inauris | reverse complement strand
CCACTCACCATGATGTGCTGGACCCTGTCCTGTTACCCAGGTTTTCCCTGGGCAGAGATGCCCCTAATGTATCAGGTCACAACCCTAGGTAGGCTCCAGTCTTCTGACTCCTTCCCTATCCTGCTGCCTGTGCCTTTAAGAAGCTCACATGTCCTAGACTGTTTGGCAGTGGTTGAACTTGATTTTGCCAGCTTCACAGCCCCCCTTGTCATACCAGCCTCTCTCCAGGATGTCTGAAGGTGTCTATGTGGTGCCAGACTCCAGGGCACTCCACACGTTGATGCTGAGATACCCCCACAAAAGTCCCAGGCCCAGCATCTGAAGCAGATGACAGGGCTGAGTGCCCACCCTCCACCTGGCAGCACTGGTGACTGGGGAAGCACTAAGACCCAATGCACCCAAGCCCCAGCCTGCACCCAAGCCCCAGCCCTGCTGTCCCATGGGCCTGCACCTACTTACTCCCAGGATGCCCTTGAGCTTGGGCAAGAGGCCAAGGGGATCAGAGGAAATGGGGTGTTCTCAAGAGAAGGGATGTCTCCCCTTCTCTTTCAATGTCTGCATGCCTGGAGACCCCCACTAAGATGTAAATACTGTGTGGGAGGGAAAACCTCTTAAACCATTGCCAGAACTACCTCCCAGTATCAATTAGCCAATTGGCCATTAAACATCTGGGTGTGAATTAGTTGATTACCTGAAACATTCATGGCAGCTGGGACTTAAAAAGAGACTTGGATATGAGGACCTGAATCTAAATCCCTGTCTGAGCACCTTTGGCTGTCAAACTTCATTGTGCTGGAAACATCCGGGGAATTTGTACAAAAGACAGAACATTCAGAGCCCCCACCCTGGGGATTCTGAAGCCACCCTCTCTGACTTTGGGAGCTGTCAGCAAGCTCTTCCAGCCTTCCTCCTTCTCCCACTCTCTTCTTCTGAAGTGGGGATGCTAATGGACCCCACCCACGGTGTCATTATGAGAAGACTGATAGAAGTCAGGTAAGTTTGGATCCAGGCAGGCACCTCACTGCTCCCCAGTTTCTTTGCAGCCATTATCCCTTAACTCTATTTGCCCTCACTTTGAGCCCCAGGATCAGGGAGCCCTTGACTCAGGCTGTTCCCTAAGCATGGATGCATTAAGCCAAGACTGACAACTTGGGGTCAAGTGGTGACAGTCATCTGCACTTGCATACTCAGGTCGTGGTCCTGGCAGTATGAGCCCTGGGTGCTTTTCCGGCCCACCGGGTGGGTGCTGGGCCCAGTGAGTTCCCAGATCACTAAAGAAAGTGGCTGGGCCTATGAAGACAGAAGGTGTAGAGAAAAGGCTAGAAGTTATGATTGCCGACAGAGTCAATGGAAACCAATCAGAGGGACAGCCCGGAGGAGGGAAGCAGCATATGGCTTCAGCAGGGGCAAATGAGTAGAAGATAATCTTCCTACTTTATGATCACTGTTCCCTGATAGCACTTAATTTAAAGTGTCATCTCACATCTCCAGTGTGAGCAAAGACTGAACACAACTGCTTCCACGCTAATACATGAAACATGATGTGCTCACACATACAACAAAGAGGAGAAGTAACAGTTTCTTCACTGAAGTTATTTGAGATAAAAATCTTGCCATCTGTTCCAAGAACGGGGGGAAAAAAATAAAATTCTGCTGAAAAATTAGGAAATTTCCATCAGGATGGTGGGATTATGTAGCTTGCACTAAAATGGTGTTTTAAAAATAATCTTGTGTACACTGTTGCTCATTGTATTTCTGTGAGCTTTATCAAATTTGAACTGTACAAATCTGTCCCTTCATGGACCAAACACATTGTTCTTTCCCTAGTGCCAACAAGGGTGCTTCTGTCAAGCACAGGGTTTCAAAGTTTCCAGTTATATACTGTTTTGATGTATTAGAGAAACGTCCGCCTTCAGAAAAAATAAATAAATAAAGAACAGCACAGTATTTCAAAGGGCAGACTTGGGGACCAGATGAGCGAGACTGGAAGCCTGGCCACATAGGGCCTCAGGCAAGTTGCTTCCCCAACTGAAACATGGGCAGGTAATGGTGTGACCTCATAGAGAAGGCTGTCACAGTGTTTCACATACAAGTTGGCCATCTGTGCTTTTCCCACCACCTGTACCACCACCCTGATGTCACACCACATAAGTGACTCCACATCACGGGCAGGGCATCCCAGAATAGACAGCCTCACTGGGTCCTGACAAGTTCAAGGAAGTGGCACTTCAACAGGAGTCCTCTTTTCTCCCCAACCTACAGGTGCGGCTTAGTTTTGCATGCCATTCACCTGTGCTTGCTGGCTCGCTCTCTCTCTGGCGCCTCCTGTTACCCCTCAGCTGCTCCACAACTAATCATCAGTGGTCAAAATGCTTGAGGCTAAGATCTAGAGAAGGACAAGATATGCTGAGCCATACAGCTTGTGAGGATCAAGGCCAGACCTAGAACCTGGATCCTCAGCAAGAAGAGGGGTGGGTGATGTGAGGATCCATCCATTAGGGCCTATACTGAAATAGGAACCTTTGGAATGGGGCTGGACTATAAGGAGGCTGCCAGAAAGGACCAGTTCCCAGATTCCCACCTACTGAGGGAGGCACCTGGGCATGATGCTCAGGCCAGGTGCTCTGAAAGCTTAGGAGGAGGTAACATTCAGAGAATAGCACATATGGGGCAGAAGAAAGCTCTTTAGTTTCTGGAGCAGGCAGCCATGGCAACCAGTGTAGAAAAAGGCCTGGGAATTTTGGTGGGATTCAAGTTGCTCTGGGTAGCCTCTGAATAAGGTTGGGTAGAAGAAGAGTTTCTTTGGGAGAAATGAAGGTCACGATGGCTGTCATTTTTATACCCTACAGTCAATCACATGGGGAAATCACCAGCCCTTGAGTTTATAAGCCACATATAAACTTGTAGCATCCATTAAAATGAACTGCCGGGGGACACATGTTTTGCCTAAAACACTACCCAGTCTGCCATCTGCTCCCACATGTAAATTATCTGTGTTTTATAACCTTTTGTGGAAGTTGTTTAAAGAGGATTGTCTTTTTTCTCCTCCTTTGAAACTCAAGTATAAATTCAAAGCTCAATTAAATAATCCCCAAGAATTTCCTTCTGTTTAAATATTGCCATGGCTCTGATAGACGAGCATGCAGGTCTGGGGGACTCTGGAAGCACTATGTACCTAGGGGAAGAAAGCCATGGTTGACGCCCAGTGTGGCATACACCCAGCTACCTAGTTCAGACTATATGTGTAGGTTCAGTCTGACCTCGGCTGGTACCTTAAAAGTACTCGGAGTGGGCCCAACTGACCTGGGAGATGCAGTTTGTCCTCAGGCCTCTCAATGATCTGGGGCTTTCCTGGACAGAGAGGTCCCTTGAGACGGCATACCCCATGTCATCAGGCAAGCATTAGGGTACCTAGGGCCAATGGGTGACAGCAGACCAGCAAGAGATGTGATCAAGGACAGACCTGTTTCCACAGCCTGCACTGTAGCCAGGCAGAGATCTGATGGCACTTTAATACCCCAGACCTGTCCTTCAGATGGACAGTCCCATAGTAGGACCCACACCAGCAATATCTGGCAGCTATCCCTCAACTTCCCTGAATTTTACAGATGGGTGGTACCTTCCATGTCAAAATAAAATAGACTTGTACTTTCGCCTGAATATGAAATCTGATCAGGATCAGAACAGGGTCTGGATTTCTAGGCTGCCAGGCCAGGCCTTTTGAGAGGTCCAGGACCTGAGCTTTCTTATGCCATACCTGGGCCCATCTTGGAGGCAACTTCTGCCTCTCTGTGGTTATGTACTAAGGCCAGTGGCAGTCTTCAGAGACAGTGGGGGTTGAACAGGGGTAGGGGCAAGCAGGCATCTTGCCCTCCTCCCTTGGCCCCAGAAACAGAGGCCAGGAAGCGGGGTTCTGTGGGTTCAGTGGAGTAGGCAAGGGGCTTCTCATCTCATGTGTGTTCAGCCCATGAGGCCTGCTGCATGAGGCCAATAGCTAACAAGGGCCACATAGCTGCAGAAAGAGCTAGTCCCCCCAAGGGTAGCCCTACCCAGTGCCCTGAAGAAGCCCCTACTTCACAAGCATCCTCTGTGTACTCCCTGAGCACTCATGGCCTACAGTGGTGCCAAGAAAAGGGAAACCAGAGCCAAGCAGCTCCCATCACTTATAGGTGGCCAGGGCCTGGACAGAGGAGCCGTGGGGGAAGATATTGGCCTAGCAAGTGAGAGGAAAATGAAAGCACATAACATAGACCTTTCTTGATTACCCCATATAGAATAAAAAGTAAACTAAGCTAAGCATGCTGTGTCTGAGCAAGAGTGGAAGAGGGAGCTAGTGTGATCCCCAGAGAGCAAGAGTGGAAGAGGGGGCTAGTGTGATCTGGCCTGAGAGGGGCTGGATTTCTTAACTAAGAGGAGTCAGAACCACCCTAACCCAGCTAGGCCTAGAGCAGAGAACATCACCTGAAAAGTCACTGTGTTTAGAAGAAACCTCATGTTCCCCTTGCCCAGCAGGAGGAGTCTGAAGGGTTAATGGCCCTAATGGTTTTGAGGATCAGATACAATAATAGGAGTCTGAAGGGTTAATGGCCCTAATGGTTTTGAGGATCAGATACAATAATAGGAGACCCAGACCTCCCGACATGCATTGCATGCATTGCCCCAGCACGAGAAAATATGTGAATTCAGTTCCTATTCGGAACATTTGGGTTTTTGTTTTTGTTTTTGTTTTTTCCCAGATGGGAATCCTTAAATGCTGCCATTTCTTCTTCAAGGCAAATTAAAAGAATTGGGCTCCCCTTATCACTTTCTTGCACCTGGGAAAATCTCAGATAGGAATGATTGGGTATTTTAGGACCTCTACTGAATTTAAATTCCACATTTAGACTCCACCACCCATGTTTGATTTTTAATTAGAATGTCACACTTACCTGATGAACACAAGGTGTTGTCAGGAGACAGTCTGCAAAGGAGGTTGGAGTTGGGTGGGAATCACAGTGGTCCACATGGGACCCAAATGATATTTCTGCAGGTATATTTAGAGCTCACAGTTTTCTGATAAACTGAATCTATGGGAAAGTATTCTTTAAAAGCACCAGCTTTAACTTAATGTGCTTTGTTCACAATTAATAAGATATACAGGATACCTGATATTGCTTTGAAGGTGGTGTGGTGTGTATGGCCATATGCAGCAAAAAAAAGTGAAATAAGTGGCGTATAAAGCATGGAGAGATTGAAGGATCAGTTGTATAACACAGACTTACCCAAAGAGCCATTTCTGTCCCGCTGACTCTGAAGGCCCCATTAAGCCTCTCTGACTCAGTTAAAGAGAGGACATGAAGTTTGGGGGTCCTGTGAACCTGAGGGCATCTTGGCACAGGTAACTCTGATTTTCTTTCTACTTCCACACTCCATGGAAGTCTTTTTTATATATAATAAATAAAAGAATCATGCCATGCTATATTATATTGGTTTTGCTAAACATGTTTTTATTGATTCTGGTCAAAAACAGATGATGATTTTTTTCCCCTTAGTCTTGATGTGTAGAGGAAGATTTTTTAAAAAATCAACATCACATCTCAAGAAAAGCTACAGAAGAGGTTCAATAAAAATGGATCTGACTCCATACAAGCATAGCTCTATTTAGCATCTTTTGTTCTAATGACTTAATGGCCAGTTCTTACAACTGTACAATTAGCAACAAAGAGAATTTACTGAGAGCTGAAAGAGACACCCATGTCATCAATTTGCAGTCTTGTTATATTGTGTCTTCTTGTAACCAGAGGGAGAAAAATAGCTGGGGTCTTAATACCCCAGGGCACGGATACGAAACTGTCCAATTAGCCATAGAAAGGTCATTGCCACCTGAAATCATCAGATGAGACTATTACAGGGAGGTACCTCTTCCTTCCTTCTGGAGGATGCTGCCTGATCCTACCACTGACATGCACATCTGTGGAACTTACGTTCAGTTCAAATCCAGGGAATGATATTCTCCTAGCTCCTCTGACAGAGGAGAGGTGGCTCACTGACCCCACCAGCCCATCTTCTCACCCTCAGGGATAGGATACCAGCAGCTCAATAGTGACTGGAAGCATAGCCTCCCATACCTACTCAGAGATATGACAAGGGCTCTCCCCATGAGCATCCCCCTGTCTCAGGCTCTCTTAGTCTGGTTTGAAATCACTGCTAGGAAGAAGTTGGGCTCCCCGGGGTGACAGTGCCTTGCTGCATGATGCTGTCACATGTGGATCAGTGTCAGCCAGCACTTGCCACCCTGAAGCATGCCTGTGGGAGAGTGTGAGGGAGCAGGAATTGGGAGATCTGGGTTCTCTGTTCCTAATCTCGCACCATCCATCTCTGCATCCTGGTGCAAGCAACTCTATTTCCCTTCCCAGTAGCCCTGTCTATCACTGCCGCTCACCTCAGGCCTCCTACTCAGGTATCCGTCACTTGTCCTGTCCTCTGATGTGTTGATGGGTGATCTATTTATTGCCCCTCTCACTCTGAAATCATATATCTTCATTAAACATTTCTTGGCCACAGTAGCAGATGATGGCAGTGACCCACCTTATCTCCGGCTCTCACTGTTCCTTCACACTAAAGATATCCACTGCATCTCTCTGCCTCCCCTCAGGCTTTCTCAGGATGCAGGGGCCTGCTCAGTCAGTGCACAAGGCAGGCCAAAAGTGTCAGGGAGTTAATGTCCCTAGCAACAGCCTTCAGCCAGAGATAAACATGAGTTGATGGATGAGCACCAACTCTGCAGGTGCTTTCACAGGTGCAGGTAAGTTGTTCCAACTCCCAGAGCTGCCTGCCCAGATGGTCTAAGTGCACTGCCCCTGGCTTCAACTTACTCACCAATAGTACCCCTGTTGACTTCTTTCTCTCCCTTATGTCATTTCCCCATCCGGTGCTTCCTGAAATCACCTCTCAGTAAACTACCTCCACTCAAATCCTACTGAGGGTCTGATTCTGGAGGAGCCACTGATTCTAGAGGGTTACCCCAAACCAGGCCTTGTGCTGTATGGGCCTTGTACAGCAGGAGTGTCTTCTTCCTTTTTCCTGCTCGTCTTTAGGATAGGGCTGACCATCTTGGAAACAAGAGGTGAAGGCCAGCAGGGAGTAGTCAACTGCATCATGGCCTCTGAGGTACACACCTCCTTTGTGTGGTGCTGTGATAAAATGGCAGGTGAGGACTGGGGGCCTGTTCTTACGCCATGCCTGAGGCCCCTCTTCTGAACTGTCTTGTTTGGACCCTCTGCAGTCTCCTCTGTCTTCTCTTCCCTCTTTCTAAACCTTCTCAGGCTTATCAGAGGTTGTGCTCTGCCAGTCGTACAAGCCAAGCTGCTTCCCTATTGCTTGTTTCCCTGCAGGTAGCCTCGCCCCTTGGAAACACCCATCCTGAGGAGGTGATAGCTGAGGCCAGCAATAGTAGCTTCCTACATGAAGTTGATGACTTGGGTCACACCTGCCATTGTCATGAACAGATTTGCCAACTAGCCAGGCAGAAGCACTAGGTACAGCCCCCAACTCACTTTGGCCTGATTAATGAGGATGCCAAAGGGCTTATGAGGCAGAAGCTAATAGATGTTGGTCCTCCTCACAAGAAAGTGCCTTGTGGTCCAAACCTCTTCTACAAGTAATGTCTTACAGACACCCTGAGTTGCCAACCACCACAAAAATGGGTGGATCTTGTTTCTGTGTACTTCACCTGACCCATTAGGCCTTTCTCTCTTTTCAGCACCCAGGTGTTATTCCATGAGTGGGCCCAACACTGTCCCCTATGCTGCTTGTACATCTGGACCTTTACGCTTCTGTGGCCAGGGCCTGTGCTCCTAACTGCCCTTCCTTCCCCTCTTCTCTGCCTCCAGTGTGGCCTCTATTCCCAGAGTTCTGCTTTCCAGGAACTGCTGGCGCATGGTGTTACTGAGTAGTCATCTGTACTTAGAGCCAATAGATCAACATGGAACTCCTCCCAGGCAGTCTACACCCTACGTGAGGATAACCTCTAAGACTGAGGGAATGAATTCTTGAGGAAGCGGCTTCTAGCACTTGAGGTACAGGCCTAGAGGTGGATGGAGGTGTGCTAAGCACATGAAAACCCTCAGTCCTATCCCCTGTGGCAGAGCCTTCCACTTGGTGCAGCCTCCTCTGGCAATGTGCATCTCCAAGGCAAGCAAACCATCAGGTGCAGGCCATTTCTGCACAGTGACACCATCTCTGTTGTCACAGATGTCAGTACCAAAGCTTGGAGCACCTATCCCTCTAAGTCCCATTTTAATTGCAAGGAAAGCATGGTCCCCAGAGGAAAGGCACATTCCCAGACTGTCCCCAGAGTTAGCATTTGAGTGTTCCTGATGCAGGAGAGGCAAAGGCGAGTTGTTCTCTATAATGTTCCTGGTAATCTTGAGCCATTCATTTGTGGTGGAGAAGACAGCCCCGCCCACCCCCAAACAACAACAGGATGAAAGAAGTGACATGGGATACCGATCCCTCCTCTTACCCAGGGGCCTGAAGTAGCTTCTGTAATGTAATGTAATGATGTTAGGTGGAAGCTCCTGGCCCCAAGAATAACCAAATATGGAAAAGTCTGGGCCTGGTCATGTGTAAGACTTCTAAAAAGAATGTCTTATGTAAATTCAATAGGTAATAGATTGAAAGGGCTTGGAGAGTTCTAGAAAAATCTAAAGAAAGATACTTCTACACACTTGTTCTACTCCCATGATCCATACCATCCCAAGTGGCCCAAATTTCCTAAACATTATGAAGGACTAGGAGAAGAGGCCTGTCAGCCCTGCTTCTGTCCCAGGCCACCAGGGAATGCGCTTATCTATGTCCCTGCCTAGGCGTCCTAGGCCGTGTTGCCAATGGCTGGTGCAAGAGAGACAATGTGGCATCACAGGTCCATGATTTATAATCTACACTGATTTCTATCAAAGCAGGCAGAAGGAGTGAAAGGTAATGTGGGATTCCAGATGCTCTCTGGCATCCAAGCTCAATCTGACTCTTTTGATATGATGTAAATTGTTTTCGCAAAGCCTCATTCTTAGACTGCAGCCCACATACCTTCCTGAACTCCTCCTCAGACCTTCTCCAAAGGTGGAGCTAACAAAACAGGTTCTGCTCACTCTCTAAATCTAATTTATTTCATTTGCATGTTGATTTTCCTCATTTTAATGCCATTTCCACAAGGTGCGAGCCCCATTGTCAGGGCAATCAGGATGGCGTATCTGCAGTTCAGCCCTCACTGAAATCTTCGCTGAGTCAAACTCCCACCCTGTTCCTCCCTCATCCCACACTTGTGATCATGTGACTGTAAACGTTCTGCAGTTTCCACCACATTGACCTCCTTCCCCCACTCCTTGTGTCTGTTTCTCTATAACATCATAGCGACCTGTGCACGCATCCCTGAATTCAGGGACTTCATAGATTTTTTTTTCTATTAGCAATCTCTAACATATTTCTTTCCACCAAAACAACATATTTTCCTTCTGATCAATTCTGCCCACTTCATAGACATTTCATGGAAAGGGTTTTGAAATAAACTTATAAGAAAATTCTACTAACCTCCTGGAAGAAAAATCAACTCAATTCATGATGTCCTGTCTGTAAGTACTGAATGCCAGAAGATAATGGATTAGTAGCTGGAACATTTTGAGGACAAAAGGTTATGATTCAAGAATGTTATGGTCTGACTAGATGCTATTCATGTCTGAAGGCAAAAGAAAGGCATTCTCAGATGTGCAGTTCAGACAGACCAGCTACCTGCTCTTTCTTATTTGAAAGATAATGTGCCTAAGTCACACTCCACCCAACTGATAAATGGATCAAAATAAATAACTTAGGAGGAGAAATTGTATCATAAAAGAATGTGTCATGAGATTATAAAGTTAAGCATATAATTAACATATAATAAGCATATAATTAAGCATATAATTAGTTATAACATGTTATAACTCAGTGACTATACCAGATGATGGGAGGAAAAAGAAATGGAGCTGAAGATTAAAAAATAATAATAAAAGGAAAAATCAAAGCACGGAAACATTAGGAACAGAAACAATGAAAGATTTAAACCAAAGAAAGTGAAAGGAAAAACTTCCAAATGAAAAGGCAAAGACTCCCAAGTTGGGTCAAAATAGCACAACTAAGCCAGGTGTGGTGGCTCACATTTGTAATCCCAGCACTTAGGGAGGCTGAGACAGGAGAATTGTGAGTTCAAAGCCAGTCTCAACAACGATGAGGCACTAAGCAACTCAGACCCTGTCCCTATATAAAACACAAAATAGGGCCAGGGATTTGGCTCAGTGATTGAGTACCCCTGAGTTCAATCCCTGGTACCAAAAAAAAAAAAAGCACAACTATTTTCATTAAATGTTGACAATTAAATATCCTATCCTCAAGCTCTGCTCTTAGAAATTCCATTCTAGAAATCTTCTCTTCAGATTCCACATTCTCTCCTTAAGCCCTCTCAACCATGAGTTTCAAGTACATCCTAAGTGCTGTGACTCTCACATTTATGGCTCCTACTTAGACCTCTGCTCTGATTTCCAGGCCCATTCATCCAACTGCTTACTAGGCAACTGCATTGAATGCCTCACAGATAACTAGAACTTAAAATGTTCAAATCTAAATTCCTTGTCCTTCTCTATCTACAACCCTCCTCCCAAGATAGAACAAAATGCTGTTCTTCAACCAGTGTCTATATCCCAGTGTATGGTACAAGTACTCATCCATGTACATAAACCAATGATCCAGAGTACATCTTTGTCAACTCTTTCTCCTACAGCAACCTGGCCCAATCCATCTCTAAATCTGTTTGGCTCTCTCCTACAAGTGTCTCAAATCCATTCACTTTTCTTCATCTCCATACAATGATCCAATTCAAGATACAATTATTTCTCAGCCAGACTCTCACAATGACTTCCTAACTAGTCTCCCTAAATTCCTCTTGCTCCCCTAGAATCTGTTTTTCATTCAGACACGGAAGTGATTTCTTTTCAAACTGCATTTGGTGGTAATGTCAATCAGTGGTGTACAAGTAAATATTTAACAACAAGCTCTCCAACAAGAAAAGCCCCGATTTATAGTTTTTGCCAATTTCCGTGGTATAAAGTCAACAAGCATGGTTTCAATTGACCAGTTTAGTGACATTACAGAACAGAGAAGAAATGTGCACAGCATGCTTTTGTGAACATCTGTCTCCAGCATATCATTGCTTGTAAACCCTCTGCTTAGAACCCTTAGTGACTTCTCATTCCTTCTAGAATAAAAGTTCATGTCCTTAGCAGGACCCAAAAGAAGCCCACTGGCCTTCCTAGACTCAATATATACCCCATTGTTCTGAGTCTCTGTGCCTAGCCCCACCAGCTGGTAGCAGGCTTCTTCCAACCATGGATTATCCATATGGATGCTCTCAGTGCTTCTCTTATCCCCAATGTAGTTAAAAAGCACATCCTTCAGAGATGAGCCCAAGGATCCCTTCCTTATTAAAACCTTTCCTTAACACTCCACCAAACTAAGTTATTCCACCATAAATTTTTGTGACACTTAGTAGCTCATGTCATATGCCATAAAACATCACCATTGTAATTTTATATATATTTATGAAAGTATTGATTAATGTCTGCCTTTCATACTGCAGTTTAATTTCTATGAGGAAAAGTACCATATTTGTTTTATGACCACCATTGTATTTCCTAGTGCCTAACCCTTGGCATCATATAAAGTACTCAATAAATTTTTGATGAATGAGGTAATGGAAAGACATACACCTAAAGCCAAATGTCCTAAAGAGGTTAAGAGGGAAAGAATGAGTAAAAATATACTAGTCAAAAACAAAAAAGCAAGTGTAGCAGTTTTAGAGATAAAATAGATTTCAAGGTAAAAACATTAAATGAGATAAAAGGAGGTCATTTTATAGGGATAAAATCCATAAAACAATACAATGATCACCAAATTTTATGGCCCAAATAACAATAACAGCTATCATAGGTAGGAATAGAAGGAAAAGTAAGAGCTCAGTTTTATTGTAAGAATTTAACATGTCGATGTAACGGAACAGAAAGGCCAGAAACAAACCTGTCTTTGTTACAAAGACACGTAACAAAACACATGTCTTAGCCAGCATTTCATTACTGTAACAAAATACCTGAGTAAAACAACTTAAAGAAGGAGAAATTTATTTTGGCTCACAGTTTCAGAGGTCTCAGTTTATAGTCAGCTGATTCCATTACTTTGGGCCTGTGATGGGGAAGAACATCATGGTAGAAGGGCTGGTGAAGGAAAGCTGCTCACTTCATGGCAACTGGGAAGCAGAGACAGAGAAAGGGGCTGGGGACAATATATAGTCTCCAAAGGCATGCCCCCAAAGACCTCCCTATGATTCTACTTTCCACAGTTTTTACCACCTCCCAATAACCTATTCAACTATTAATCCCTTAATGAATTAATCAATCCATTGATGAGGTTAAAGCCCTCGTGATCCAATCATTTCCCAAAATTCCCACCTCTGAACATTGCTGTATTGGGGAATAAGCCTTCCACACAGAGAACA
>PVHX01034114.1:0-12557 GCA_004024805.1 Geosciurus inauris | reverse complement strand
ATCCCCAGCCCTATTTTGTGTTTTATATAGAGACAGGGTCTCACTGAGTTGCTTAGCGCCTCGCCGTTGCTGAGGCTGGCTTTGAACTCGCGATTCTCCTGTCTCAGCCTCCCTGGGTGCTGGGATTACAGGCTTGAGCCACTGCACCCGGCTAATTTTTCTTTTTTGAGACAGGGTGTTACTATGTTGCTTAGGGCCTCACTACATTGCTGAAGCTGTCTTTGAACTTGTGATCCTCCTGCCTCAGCCTCCTGAGTCACTGTGTGCCACCAAAACTGGCTGCAATTCCCTCCTCCCCTTTTTTCTGCAGTGGTCATGCATACTAGGCAAGAATTTTACCATTGAGCCACATCCGCACCCCCGGCAATTGACTCTTAATGTCAGATTATTTTGTAGATACATAAGTCTTGGTCTCCAGGTTGTCCTGTTGTGGTTTCTCTTCATTTTCAGGCTCAAAATTGATGGGTTCAAGAGCACAGGACTTGACTACGTTTTGCAGGAATCTAATTATCCAAAGTTCTATACCTCTAGAGCAGTGGCCAGGGGCTGTAAAATATACTGATATGATGGTTCTACACCAGGCCTTCTATTTTGGAATCTTTAAGCATGAGGCTTAGGTGTTGATCTCTTTGAAAAAAAATCCTTTTGTCAATCAAATGTTAACCCAGGCTTGAGAACAACTGCTTTGGGACAGAGATTGGCAAAGTATGGCCACAGGTCAAATCCAGCCCATCACCTGTTTGTGACTGGAATACAATCACCATTACCTAGACATTTATTTATTTATTTGATCTTTTGTATTACTCTGATAGAGTTGAATATGTGTAACAGAGAGTGTATGTCTCTTAAACCCAAAATATCTACTGTCTATACCTTTACAAAAAAAATGTTTGTTGGCCCCGGCTTTTAGAATATGATCTTGGATTATTGTGATTTTGCACGTTCCTAGATTTGTGTTCTTGATGTAATCCATTGGTGAATTAGCTAGATTGTTGCTTGTCCTTTTATTTCTTGTTTAATGAATTTTGAGCTATTGAAGGCAGATATTTTATACTTCTTTGAATTCTTCAATACCTAGTATAGTTAACTTTGCCTGGTTAGATCTAAGTTAGTGTTCATTACTTGTTACTAGCTATTGTTCTTAGGTTATCTTTTGAGGGTACCAGCAAGAGCCTTTTCAAGTGTGGAGCTTTTGCCATGCATACTTAGTTTACATATATATATATTTTAATTAATCTCATTCCTTTCTGATACATTAGATGTTATAATATTTTATAGTAATTACCAAGTTGTCATTTTATACTTATGAGAAATCTCCTAAAAGTTTCCCTATTTCTGTAATTCCTTTTAATCTTCATTTGCCCTTTTATCAGTTATACTTAATTTTTAGATCTATCTGAGCTAAAAAACAGTATAGAATGTTTTACCACCTTTTAAAATTTTGCCTTCATTTCTGTTTCAGGGAGTTTTGGCAATGGCTGGGATATCTGTGTCTTGAAAATATCTTGGGACTATGGTAGATGTGAGGTTGATCTAATTTAATTTTAGTTTTAATAATAGTTTCCCCTATGTCCAGGCCCTTTCATGGGTCAGCATTAGCTTAGCCTTTGTTGCTGGTGTGGTCACACTAATTTTTAAATTGTAGGTTGCTCAAGAGAGAAAACAGACACAAAACATATCACATGAACTTCTCTTTTTTTTTATTCCTCTAGAATGAAATGTTCAGATAGTTTTCTACTACAGCTGCATAAATTTTAAGGGTAATATCTCAGCATTTGTATTCCAAATAAATTTGATACACATACATGTGCTATATATTTATTAAGAAAGTAGGATCACCATAAGTAATAGATTTTTTCATTTGACTTATTAAATAAAATAAATGTTATTTAGGGCAAGACAAAAAAATAAAAAGGCAGTTTGCTGAAGTCAGTCCAAATGGCTGATCAGAGAGTCTTTATATGCATTGGTAATGTGTTGTGCAATATAAACTGAAATATATTCCACAAGGGAGGAAAACGGAATAGGTTACATACGCTGTTCGTAAGTGCAATGAATATAAAACTCCATTACTCACTTTAGGCAGGTGCTTTTTATATGAGGCTTTAAAGAAATATAAAACTGCTGGTGAAATGATTGGTTTGTACAGACACGACTTAGTTTCCAGTGGTTTGACCAGATAAAGAGGCTAAATGTATTCTTGTAAACATTTCAGTAATAATTTTGGCTTGGTGATTAATAGACTCTCATTGTAATAACTATCACTATAATGTGTAGTCTATGAAATTTTTGACTTGATTATGAAAAATTATTTTCATTGATATAGGGAAATTTTTGTAGTTTTTCTTTGTTAATGATAAGGAAATGCCATTTCCCAAAATCTCCTTTCAAGATACATATGTATTTGGAAATATTTTTGAACGACTTCCTAAATAATATTTCTTTGTAGTTTTAAACTTTTGTTTTCTCCAAAACTGTATTTTATATCTGTATGATTAAAAATGGTTTGGAATGTGTGATAACCCTCTTTTAGATAGCTCTGCAGTTGGTTGAGGAACACCATGAAGCATTAAAAAATGTATTAGTCTATAAAGATTCGCAGTGGTTCCACCTACATATACAAGCCTTTACATTTCTTTTCTCTGGCACAACCTGTAGAGGGAAGAAGCACCTACTTGGTTTTTAAACATTCAACATTCTTTCATAAATTTTCATAAAAATGAAAGGGAAATTGAAAGGATAATAAATGGGTATCTTTCAAATTTTGTTGTAGGCTTTAAATACTTGAACCAGTAGGTTTTCTTTTTAAACTTGTGATTGATTCTTCCTTCCTCCTTCCCTTAAATTAGTCCCTCCCCCCACTTTCCACCTCTCTTTGTCTCTGTCTCTTGTGTGTATATAAGATTCAAATTCATACAATATACACTCACCCATTTTAAAGTGTAAAGTTTACTGTGCAATGGTGCACGCCTGGAATCCCTGCAACTTGGGAGACTGGGGCAGAGGGATTGTAAGTTCAAGGCCAGCCTTGGCAATTTAGCGAGGTCTTGTCTCAAAATTAAAAATAGAAAGGGTTGGGAAATGGAGATGTGGCTCAGTGGTACAGTGTCTCTGTGTTCCAACGACAAGGAACCCCCCCCCCCCCAAAGTATACTGTTCATTGGTATTTCATGCATTCATAGTGGTGTGTAAGTACCAGCTCTTAAATTTTGAAACCTTTTTATCATTACATAAAAATACCCATACATTTTAAGTAATTGCTTCCCTTTTCTCTTCCATCATCTGGTATCATCTAAATTACTCTGTCTCTGTGTATTTCCCTATTCTGTGGGATTGTGGGGATTTTATAAAATATGACTTTTTCTCTCAGTGTAATTTTCTGGAGATCTATCCAAGTTGCATTTATTAGCAGTTCATTTTTATTGTTGTATAGTATTCCATGGTATGGCTATAGTACAGTTACTTTTAACCATTTATCTGTTCAAGGTTGTGTGTATCCTAGTTTGGGGCTATTATTAATAAAGCTACTTTAAACATTTGTTTACATATTTTCATGTGAGTATAATGTTTCATTTCTCTGGGATTAATGCCCGTGAAATGCCCATTAATGCAGTTATTGGGTTATATGGTAGTTACATAATACTTTTTAAAGAAACTGTCAAACTATTTTCCTGAGTGGCCTATCATTTTATATTACAACCAACAGTATATGACTTGTTAGTTTATTTTTATATGTACTAGCACTTGATTTTGTTCTGTTTTTTTTGTTTATTTTTATTTTTAATTCTTTTTAGTTATATTAGGAGCTATTTTGACATACTTTTAAAAGCATGGAGTATAATTTGCTGTGATCATTACTGCTTTTTATTTTAAACATTGTGATACATTTGTAGTGAGCATCTCCTTGTGGTTTGTAATCTGAATTTCCCTGATGACAGTACAAATGAAATTTTTAATTTTTTAATGTGTTACTTGCTATCTGAGTATTTCCTCAGTGAAATATTGTTCATAGAGGATGTCTATTTTAATTTGCTTCTGTGTAGTTACTGTGAAGTTCTGAGGGTTCTTTATATATTCTAGATACTGGTCCTTTTTTGGACATACGGTTTCTAAATATTTTTTTAACTTACTTTTCTTTATTTCTCATTGTCTTAACACAATGTATGTTAGAAAGCAAAAGTATTATAATTTTTATGAACCCAAATATTTTCTTTTTATGAATTGTTCTTAAATAGTTTAATAATAGTTAAGAACTTTGCTTAGCTCTAAATCTCAAAGATTCTCTGTGCTTTTTTCTGAGCTAGGTTGGTGGTCATTTTTTGCATGTTGATGCCCATATAGTTCCAGCACTATTTGGTGAATAGGTTTTCTTTCTCATCAAATTTCATTTTTCCATGTTTGTCAAAAACTATTTGGCAAACTTGTGTGTGTCCAAGGTTTTGTTCTCTATTCTGTTCCTGTGATCTATATACTTTTCCTTGAGTAATACTGTACCATCTTGATTACTGTGACTATACAGTAAGTTTTGATGGTGGACTGATTGCTTTCACTGACTTATTTTTGGAATTGTTTTTAGCTATTCTAGTTCCCTCGACTTACATTAAGTAATTTAGAATAATATTGTCTATATCTACAAAACAAAACTTCACTGTTTTGAGTCTTCCAGCCATGAATACTGTATGTCTCTCTATTTATGTAGATCATCTTTGATTTCTTTCCTCAGCATTTCTTTAGTTTTTTATTTTTTTAGCATATAAGTACTGTATATTTTTTGGTATTTTCCCCCAAGTATTTTTTTCAGTGATTATAAATTGTACTGGGTTTTTAACTTTAGTATCTATATACATATACTATTGGTATTATACACTGAATGTCTTACTTTATTTTGTATGCTCTTATCTTATGAAACCTACCCAGTCTTTCAAGGAGGTTTTTGTTCTTGTTATTTTTTAGATTCCTTGGAATTTATGCACAGTTTTGTCAAATGCAGACAGGAATAGTTTTTTTCCTCCCGTATTTCATCTGTGTATTTTCTTTTACTGCATTGTCTAGAACTTCTGATATTATTGTGAATAATGGTAGTGAGAGTTGAAATGCTTGACTTTGTCCCAGACATTGCATGAATGCATTAAGCCTTTTATGATTAAAAGTTTTACATGTTTTTGTTGATGCTCTTTCTCATGCTGAGGAAATTCTCTATTCCTGTTTCCCCAATTTTTTTTCTTAAATCACTATAGACATTGAATTTTGTTAAATGCCTATTCTTCATCTGTTGATATCACAATGTGTTTTTCCTCTTCTTTAGCCTATTACTATGGTGGATTGGATTGATTTCTTTTTTTTCCCAGTATTGAACCAGCTGTCCCTTCTTGAGATGAACACACACTGGTTAAAACTGTTTAATTCCATTTTCTAATACTTTCTTTTTACATATATTTTTATGAGGAATGCTTGTATATAATTTTTTGTGTTATTTTCAGTTACATTGTCTGGTTTTAGTGTCAGGATGATTCTAGCTTTATAAAATCATGTGGGAAGCTTTTCTTCCTTTTCTGCATCCTGAAAAGACATTGCATAGAAGGAATATTAATTCTTTAAAGATTTGGTAGATTTTTCCTCGTAGAACTGGATATTTATTTTTGTGTTTTGTTTTTTCTCTCATGAAATTGGTCTATACAGTAGTGATATTTTCCATTTGTGTTTAGAATGGTTTATTATTCCCATACCAATCTTTTCATATCTGCAGGGTCTTTCAATGATATCTCATTTCACTCCTTGTATTTTTAACTTATGGCTTCTCTTTATTTTTATTGTTCTTGCTAAACTTTAGTCAGTTTAATTTTTTAAAGAAAAGTTTTAAATGTGAATTTAATTAATTTCTACTATCTTTATTATTATTTCTTTTCTGTACTTGCTTAGGGTTCATTTTCCTCCTCTTTTCCTAGGTTTTTGAGGTGAGATCCTAGAGTTTTGATTTGAGACCTTTTTTTCTAATGTGTACATTTTAGTGCTATAAATCTATTTCTTCACACAGCTTTAGATGTGTCCCACACATTTTGACACATTATATTTTCATTGTTAAATTTTCTGAGTTTTCCTTTTTGGCTTGTGTAATATTTAGATCTGTTGACTTCTGCTAAAAGGTCCTCTTTTCTCTGATGTATACTACTCCTTGATATTTATCCTAAAGAATTAGTCATCCTAATACAGTGGTACATGCATACCCATGTTTAAAGCAGCACAATTCACAATAGCTAAACTGTGGAACCAGCCTAGGTGTCCCATCAATGGATGAATGGACAAAGAAAATGGCGTGTGTATATATGTAATGGAGTTTTTTTCAGCCATAAAGAGAAAGGAAATTATGTCATTTGCTTGAAAATGGATGGAACTTGAGATCATATGTTATGTGAAATAAGCTACACTCAGAAGATCTAGGGTCATGAATCCTCTCATATGTGGAAGCTAAAGAGGAAAAAGGAAAAGAAAAGTGTGTGGGGAAATCTCACGAAAATCCAAAAGGGAGATCAGTAGAATAGGGGAATGGGTCTAGGGGGTTGCAGGAGGGTAAGGAGGAGTATGTATTGGGGAGTGATATTGGCTAAATTACGTTGTTATATTGTGCGCATGTACGGATATGTAACAACAGAGCCTACCATTATGAACAAATCTAATGCACCAATTAAAAAATATGGAAGAACAAAGAACTGCCATATGATCCAGCAGTCCAACTACTGGGAAAAGAAATCAGTATGTTGAAGGTATAACTGCATTCTTGTGTTTTTAGCAGCACTTTTCACAGTAGCCAAAATATGGAATCATTTAAAAATGTCCATCAATGGATAAAGAAAATGTGATATGTGTAATATGTGCGTGCACGCACACACTATGGAAAACTGTTTAACCTCAAAATAGAAGAACGTTATCTTATTTATGACAACATGAATGAACCTGGAGAATAATAGTAAGTGAAATAAGCCCATCACAGAAAGACAAATACTTTATGATCTCATTTATATGTAGAATCCACAAGAGTTGAACCCATGGAAGTAGAATAGAAAGGTGATTCCTAAAGGCTGGGGTAGTTGTCATGGGACTAGACCTTTGTTGGTCAGAGTATACAAAGTTTCAGTTAAACAGGAGACATAAGTTCAGGAGATCAATTGCACAACATGGTGACTATGATTAATATGTTAAAGCATATTTTTGAAAATTGCCCAGATTAGATTTTTTGTGTTCTCACCACTTAAAATATGTGAAGTAATGCATGGCAATTAGTTCAATGTAGTCATTCCACAATGTAAATATATTTAGAAGCAGTACGTACATGATAAGTGTATAATTCTTTTCAATAAAATACAATTAAAATGTTTAGAGAAAGAAAACTATTTTTAAAAGATTTAGATAAAATTAACATATTGGAAAATATGCCATTTAGCCATCTTGAGGTATACAATTTAGAGGGCTTTAGTGTATTCATAAAGTTGTGCCACCATCATCATTATCTAATTTCAGAACATTTTTGCTATCCTCAAAAGAAGTCCCAGCTTTCTGAAGTAGTTATGTAAATAACTACTTCCCTAATAACTAATCTCTGTGGTGTGTCCTTGGATTTTTTTTTACCCATTCTGAATATTATTTCTTATAAATGGAATTCTGCAATATGTGAACTTTTCTATCTGACTTTTCATGTAGCCTAATTTTTAAAATTCATCCTTGTCATGGTATGTTTCAGTACTTCATTTTTTCTTTATGGTTTAATGATATAATATAGTATGATTATATGACATTTTCTTTATTCATTGATCAGTTAGAAAGGAGGAATGAGTTCAGTTAGTGAATGTTTGATATGTTTCTAATTATTAGCTATTAACAATAATGCTTCTGTGATCATTTGTATAATCCTTTGTGCAGATATACATTTTCAGGTCTTTTGGTCATGTAATTACTGGGTCCTATAGTATATCTTTGTTTAGCTTTTTGATTAATTGTGAAATTATTTTCCATAGCAACTCTGTAATGTTTCATTCCCATTCCTAAGTATGAGTGTTCCAGTTTCTTCATATCCTTGCCAGCAGTTGTTTCCATTTATCTTTTATATCATTGCTACCCTAGGTAGTATGAAGGTGCAATGTTGCTGTGGTCTCCTTCTTGTTGATTAATAGTTGTATAATATGCTTTTTTCCTATCTTTTTTCTTTCATCTCACTTCTATTTCTATGTCTGAAAATAATTTTATCCAACCATCAAATCTTAAGTTTTAGCTGTTTGTTTAAGCCAATTATAGTTAATTAAATATTAATGTTAGGCCTCAAGTCTGCCATTGTACTTTTTTCCTGCTTGATCTAGGTTTTTGTTCGTTTGTTTGTTTTATTTTTTCCTGACTTGCTGAGGGTTGTTTGAACACTATGTAAAAATTCCATTTTGGTTTTCTTGTACTGATTTTGAGTATATTTCCTCAAGCTTTTTTAGTGATTGTTTTTAGGTATTATATTTCACATATCTGACATTATTATTACTCCAATTCAGGTGAATTCTGGAAGTCCTACTTCCCTTTATGTACCTCTAACCTCCCTTGATTATAATTATTTTAAATATTTCTTATATGTAAATTGAGAAATGAATCTGTGTGTGTGTGTATGTTTTGCTTCAGTGTGAAACAGTTTAGAGAACTCAAAAGGAGGAGAATAGTTAACTTAGTTTTGGTCATTATATTTTTTCTTTCCTAATATTACAACATTCACTATTTAATCCTTAACTTTCTGTTTGTAGAACTAATTTTAGCTCTTAGGGTAGGTTTACTAGTGACAGACTTCTTTAATTTTTCTTCATTTGAGAATTGTTACTTTTTCCCTTTGAACTTGCAGGGTATTTTTTGCTGAATATAGGGTTTTTTTTTAGGGGTTCTCATTTTTAGAAGTTGAAAAAATATCATGCCACTTCTTCCTAACCTCCATGGTTTCTAATAAAATATCTGCTATCATTTGAAGTGGTTTTTTTTCTTAAAGTGTTGTTTTTCTTTTGTTCTTTTAAATTTTTTTCCCTCTAATTTTTATGTTTGTGATGTCTTTGAATTTCCTTTCATTTATTCTGTTTCAGGTCAGCTCTGATTCTTAATCCTTAGGATTTAGATTTTTTTCCCAAATATGGAAGAGTTTTAGCACTTTTTTAAAAAAATACTTTTTCTGTCTCATCTTTTTTCTTCTCTATAGTTGGAAGTGGGGAGGGTACCTCCTTATTGCTGGGTTTGGTAAGTCTAGACTTCTATTTAGCTTTTTCTTATTCTACCCAGGCAGGGTGTTTGGGGTTCTTTGTTAGAGCACACAGGAGGTAGAAGTCTAGGCTCCCCATAAGACCTCCACTGCTGTTTGTGGTGGGGGTGGAGCCATAGTTTTTGCTGTGGTATTTGGCTGGAGTAGTACAGTTATTGTTTAAGTTTTCTATTTGTTAGTATGTACTGTTTTGTTTCTTTGGCTGGGGAGAGCAAGCTTTTGTTGGGAATTTTTGTATTTGTGCCTATTGGCTTTTCTGAGTTGCTGAGTGTTTTCAGATTCAGGTCTAGGGCATAAACAAAATCATCAACCATAATGTAATTTCATTGGGTTCAAAAGTCCTCAACTTTATTATTTCTTCTCATCACCTTTTAGAGTTTTATATTTTTTGTTATTTATGATGTCTGTTTTTTGATTTTACTTGCATGAGAAATATGAAAAAGTGCATCTACTTGGTCTTCCTGGACATGGAATTGGTTTGTTTATTTATATAACTACTTCAGAAAGCTGTCATTGAAAAAAGTTGTTTCTTTTTGATTACAGTAAAGCTGTCTGTGACATTTAGCAATTTCCCATGTATTGATGCTGTTATTTCTTAACTTACCATATCTAAGCTACCTGACTTGATATTCTAATCTGAATTTGGTAGTGGTTACATCATTTGTTCTGTAGGGGTATGACCTGCAATGATTTTTGAATAATTTAGAAGTCACTTTATGTATAGATTAGATTTTCATTCTTGTTCTTCCTACCCTTACACATATCTTCTAAGTTTATTTTGTTGGAGTCCTAAGGTCTTCCTCCATTTTGTGTTTATAATTGGGTTATTTATTGGAAAAGCTTACTTTTTGGGGTTAATTTATGTGTTACAGTCTATTTTCTTTCTTTCATTTATAAGTTTGGGGTTAAATATTTGTGCATATATATATATCCCCTAAATTTACATATACATAAATATGTACATATGCCTCCTGATTCTACCTATGGTGATTATAGGACATTGTTTATCTTTAATATTTACTATGAAACTTGTCATATGATTTTATTCAAGTTTCCCAAACTTATTGTTTATTTTATATATTATATATAAAGTTTAGAAAATCTCAGCCGGGCATGGTGACGCAAGCCTGTAATCCCAGTGCTTAGGGAGGCTGAGACAGGAGAATCGCGAGTTCACAGCCAGCCTCAGCACTGGCCAGGTGCTAAGCAACTCAGTGAGACCCTGTCTCTACGTGAAACACAAAATAGAGCTGGGGATGTGGCTCAGTGGTCGAGCGCCCCTGAGTTCAATCTCCAGTACCAACAAAAAAAAGTTTAGAAAATCTCATTTTTTTAATAATAATGGCAACTTCTATATAATTTCAAATACTATCCATATATGATTTTAATATAGCTTCAATCATTATTCCATTTCATGTTCAATTGTTTGATTTATCATTTCCTAACATACTCTTTTTGTGTTTGAATTTTATTTTATTTTATTTTTGTACCAGGGATTGAACCCAGAGGTGCTTATCCACTGAGCCACATCCCTAGTCCTTCTTATTTTCTATTTTGAGACAGGGTATCCCTAAGTTGCTTAGGGTCTTGCTAAGTTGCTGATGCTGCTTTGAACTTGCAATCCTCCTGCTTCAGCCTCCCAAGATGCTGGGATTACTGGCATGCACCACCATGCCAAACCTAAAAAATATATTTTGTATGCATATACATAAGTATCAAGTAATAGATTTTCAATAAAATGGAATATTGATGTTTCATAATGCTCCTAATTCTCCTCTCCTGTGTGAGATTTAAAATGTTTCATGATCTTTGCTGATGTTGTTATAAGCATTTTTCCCCTTCTTTTCAGTTAGTTATTTCTTTGGGAGAAATTCCCCCAACTGAAATAACTTTTCAGTTAATTTGAGCTTTAAAAATAACACATAGTATTAATTAATTTGAACTTTAAAATTTAATTTGAACTTTAAAATTAATTAATTTTAACTTTAAAAATAACACATAGTATTGTTCTTCAAAATAATTTCATGAATGTTTCATACAACTAGAGATGATAGTTTGTAAAAAGCCTCTACAAAATTTTGTAGATTGTACATACAAATGAATACAAATAATGATTAATTTTTAGTTTTCTTTAGTTAAAATTCATTTTTTTATCAAGTCTTTTTACTATTTTATTTCCTTTTGTATGAATTTGGTTTTGTGCCTCCCTCCCTCCCCCGTGCTGAGCCTCTAGCACATTAGATAAGTGCTCTTCCACTGAGCTACAGACTCAGCCCTGTTGTTTTCTTTGATGTTCATTGATTCATGGGCTCGTAAATTCATTCATTTAAAAAAATACCTATTAATTGTTTTATTTAGGCTTTTAGGTATTGTCAGTGAAGCTTTAAACATTTCAGTAAGTTCAAGTGTTTGGGTTCTCCATTATGTTTAGTATCTGAAATAATTATGTTTACTGTCTAAAATAGAACCTCTTAAAGAAGGCTATATTTGACTTCAAACCATACTGTGTTTTCCTCCTAGGTTTTGTGTGCTCAAGATTTTTTTTTATTATTACTTGTTATTATTACCTTTTTGAAAATGAGACTTATTAAATATTTGGTCCTTTGAGTGAATATATCCACATAGGCAACCTATCATACTGGTTCCAACAGTGTATATGGTCAGAGATAGTATTCTATAGTTGTGAAACATTATCACACTTTAAGTGGTGTTTTCTTAAAACTTCCCAGCCTAGTTTAATTCCTCTCCTGCTTATATTTTATTTTTTTTTAAATAAAACCTTTTTATTTAAATTTTTTATTTTTATCTTTTTTATTATAATATATACATAAAATTTACCATATTTGTCATTTTAAGTGTACAGTTCATTGATTTTAAATGTACTTGTAAGGATGTGCAATCATTACCACTATTCATCTCTAAAACTCTTTTCACATTATAAATCTAAAATTTTATGCCCATTTAATAGCAACTACTCATTGCTTCCTCTTCCAGTCCCTGGGAATCACCATTCTATTTTTTGTCTGTATGATTTTGACTACTCTAAATATCGTAGATAAATGTAATAATACAATATTTGTCTTTTTGTGATGGCCTTCTTTCACTTAGCAAATGTCCTCAGAGTTTGTTCATATTTTAGCAAATGTCAGATTTACCTTCTTGTTTAAGGCTGAATAATAATTCATTGTATGAATACATCATACTTTGTTTATCTGTTTATGGATACTTCATTTGTTTTCATTTTTTGCTATTGTAAATAATTCTGCCATAAATATGAGTATATAAA
>PVHX01034113.1:0-12557 GCA_004024805.1 Geosciurus inauris | reverse complement strand
GAAAAAAGGAATATTAGGAAAAAATAAAAAGTAAAAAGTCTCAATGTAAATGAACAGGTTTGCTTCCCTTGTCCTCCAGTAGCTGGAGTTGTCTTTTGCTTACTGGTATCTGCCCACTCAGGTCAAAGATGGTGAAGCCAGGGTCTCACAAAGAAGCCATCTGCTTCAGAGATAGGGTGCAGGACTGGGCTTGCCGGTGGTGTTGGGTGACGTGTTCAGAGATTCAACTCTGTGGTGTGCCGGGCATAAGTAAAAGTTTGTTTCCAGATGCTGTCCCATGGCCCTAGGTATAGCCGAACAGGGAGGTTCCACCCTGGTAGATGGAGATCCACACAAGAGCAGCAGCCAGGGTTCCTTTGTGGGAGCTGGGGGTCCCACGTGGGAGCAACTGCTAGAGGTCCTGCATGGTTGGGTGACCTCAGGTCCTATGGGGTGTATGGGCGCTAGAGCCAGGGATCCTGTACATGGATTATGGGCCCGAGTTCTGCGCTGGAGTCAGTGGGTCAGAGTCCTGCGCCAGCTTACAGGGGGGCCCTGTGCAAACCCTGGGTCCTGGTGGCCCTGCTGGCACGTGAGTGAAGTTCTTGTGTGGAGGCAGCTGTTGGGTGTCCTCTTAAAACTTACTGAGAAACAATGTTTCCACTTCTTTAAACCCAGGTTTTGTAGAGACTAGGAACACTGCGTCGTTCGAGGCCACCATTTTGGAACCGATCTCCCTGCACATACATTTTAATGTATAGCAAGAAGCAATAAATATTGGCCTTTCTTAATTCTCACATCTCTGGATTTATGAGTGAACATTTTTTCTAATTCCATCCTGAGCATATTTTATAATATTTTTTGATAAACTTCACAATTTCCTTCAAATTTGCTACATAAAAAGTACCATGCCCTTCTAGCAAACAATTGGCTAATATGTGTCCAAAATTGTAGAGTTTTCACTTCTTCAGGGAGAAGTCAAAGCTGTTTTAGTTCAGGAAATTGCATGTGGAATGTGTTCATTGCAAAAATGTTTAAGACTCGCATTCTGGCTGTCTTTTTGCTGCCAGCATTTGTCTCCTCAGACTCATCCAGAGATTTTGTTCTACTTTTATTTTCTTTATTGGGGATATTGGGAATTGAACTCAGCCACATACCCAGCCCTATTTTGTATTTTATTTAGAGACAGGGTTTCACTGATTTGCTTATCTTTTCACTTTTCCTGACGCTAGCTTTGAACTCACAAACCTTCTGGCTCAGCCTCCCAAGCCACAGGAATTACAGGCATGCACCATCTTGACCAGCTCATTTTTTTCTATTTTATAAGCTAATTCCAGTGTATGAGTTAGTAGGTTTTCAGTTGCAACTCAAAATTGCTTAACTAATAAAGAAGTTATCTCTTGTAACAAATCATCTAAAAAGCAAGTTGTCTCTATTATTTGGCTTTACCTCACTGAAAACATGGACCTATCTTCAGGTTATTTCTCCTTATGCTTATTAGGTGGCTGGTATAGGACTAACTATCACATGTAAATTCAACCATTTCCTGCAGAAGAATGTTTTTTCCTTCATGTGTTTATTTTAGAAGCAAGGAAACTCCCCACCCCAACTGCCTGACCCAAATCCCCCAGCTGAGCTTTGTGCATGTCTGATTATCCATAAATAGCTTAATTGTCCACCCTTAACCCATGAACAGATTGGTTTTCACTAATCAGAATTTATCTCTAGTGAGAGATAAGATTCTCTCCATGGGGCAAAATAACTAAACAAAGGGTCTGCTAACAAAAAAAAAAAATTAAAAAAAGAAGGGAAATTTGGTTGTTATGTGGATAACAATCAAAATTTAAACAGATTTCAAATAAAAAAGCAGACTTTTCCATACAATATGACAACTAAGTTTTAATGATTCATTAGCACAATGGGATGTAAAAATTGCCAATGTGAAAAAGACATATTTTTAATCTAAAGTTACTATGAATCAGAGCTGTGATATAACATCCCCAAGATGAATATTCTATATGCTCAGATGGTGAGTTCATAGTGCTCACAATCTTCAAGTAGAAGCTAGTCACTTAATTTGATGTCTGGGATATTATATATTTCCTAGATCTCCATAGTCAGCGTGAATTATCTTAACTCTGGCTCCTTTACTACTGTTTATAATGGTAATATAGCTCTTTGCAGAGTAACTTAGACAGTGTGCCTGGATTATTCTAGACTATAAAATCCCGAAGAGCAGGGATGAGGCCTTCCACATCTAATGTATCACTGTTCAATAGTTCAGCACATATTTATTATCTATTACATTAATTTCTGTGTTAGGCAGTGGACTTAAAGAATAGAGAAAACAAAACCATTTTTATGTTTCTCAGAGAGGGAATATAAAACAGTGTTAAGCCAGTGAATCTAACCTTCATGTATATTCATTCACAAGGCACTAATTAAAAATAAATGTAGCCAGGCAATGTGGTGCACACCTGTAATCCCAGAACTTTGGGAGGCTGAGATGGGAGAATCACAAGTTCAAAGCCAGCCTCAGCAACAGCAGGTGCTAAGCAACTCAGTGAGACCCTGTCTCTACATAATACAGAAAAAGCACAAACAAAAATAAATAAATAAATAAATAAATATAGCAGAAAGTTCAGTAGAGTAGAGGGAAGGAAACAGGGACAGGGAGGAGCAGAGGGAAAGGAGAATTACTGGGGACTGAATTAGAGCAAATTAGTTTTCATAATTACTTCAAAGTAAACCTTAATATTATGTAAAAAGAAAATGAACTAATGAAAAATAGAAAAAAAAAAAACTGTAGTACAAGTAAGACATTAGCAATAAGGTAACTGTCCCTTGTTTAGAAAGAGCAAAATGGTCACCTTTGACCAGAGTACAGAAATTATGGGGAGTGGACATTTTAGGTGGTGGGATCAGCATGTTTGTAATGAAGCAAGGAAGATAGACATTAGCATATTGATATTTTACAGTCTAATCTTCAACACCACATTAACATATATTCACAACTAAAAAGAACAAGTAAAAAAGAAAAAATATATTTATAAGTATTCCATATATCCTAATCTTGCATCAAAGACAGTTTAGTAATAAATGATATTTTGAAGTAATACACATACAATCTCTTTTAAAACAAGCTCCAATTAATGGTCACATCCCAATATATTTTTTGCAAAAATTTGACATAAAATCTGTAATGATTATGCAATAAAATACAGTAGTGTGGTGTGATTGTCAAGTCATGAATAATTCAGCTGGGATAGAGTATATTTTGTGGAGAAGGAGAAATATGAGGAGAAAAATGCACTGGGAAATTAAGTGGAAAAAAATTATCATGGGTTATAACATACCATAAAGATTCTCATGAACCATGTTAGGAATTTATATATTTCATATGACTTTAAGTTTCATTGAAGATTTTATGCACAGGAAATAAGTGATCAGCCAAAGTCAAATTAATCTTGTCATTTATTTAAAGAGGTATTGAAATTGCCAGAAGTATGCACACTTGAAATAGGAAATAAGTGTCCTATCAAAATGGCTAGGCCATGGCTCATTGTCTGCCAAATACAATCAATGACCACATGGTATGATACAATTGAAGAATCAAGGCGGCAAGAAATGATGCTGCACATCAATTTTTAAGAAAATATACAGAAAATGTTATCATGTGAAATTAGCATCTATTGAATCTTCTAGTAAGAATGATTTTACCAAAGCAGATAAACATAGATGGTTTTACTAAGAACTTTTTAATATATTACTTGATGTTTTTTGTTTGGTACTGGGGCTTGAATTCAGGGGTACTCGACCTCTGAGGCACATCCCCAGCCCTATTTGTTTTTAATTTAGAGACAGGGTCTCACTGAGTTGCTTCTTGCTGTTGTTGAGGCTGGCTTTGAACTAGTGAATCTCCTGTCTCAGCCTCCCAAAGTGCTGGGATTACAGGCGTGCACCACTGCACCCAGCTTGATTTAATCTGTACAATCATAGTCTGAAGTAAATATTATCTTTATTTAATAGACAATATTAATCTGTGTGTATGAATATCCTGTGCCAGCTAAAAAAATATCAAAAAATATGCTGTGTGCAGTGGTGCATGTCTATAATCCCAGTGGCTCAGGAAACTAAGGCAGGAGAATTCCAAGTTCAAAGCCTGCCTCAGCAACTGAGCAAGGCTCTAAGCAACTCAGAAAGAACCTGACTCTAAATAAAATATTTTAAAAAGGGCTGGGGATGTAGCTCAGTGATTAAGTGCCCCTGGGTTCAATCCCTGGTACCAAAAATAAACAAATAAATAAATAATCACAAAATAAGTAGTTTACAACAATAGAAATCTATTCTCTTGAAGTTTTGGCCAGAAATATGAAATCATTATCACTGCAGTGAAATTAAGGTATCAGTAGTGTCAGATTCTTTGGGAATACATAATAGAGATTCTGTTTCTCACCTCTTACAGCATTTGGTGGCTGCTAGCATTCCTTAACTTGTGGTCACATTATTGATCATATCTCCTCCTTATCTGTATATTGTGAAATATCCCTCTGTATTTCTATTGTAAGGATACATGTGGTTGCATTTAGGTTCTACCTGGTAAATTCAGAATGATCTTATCCCAAGATTTTTACTTGGTTGTAGTTATGAGGAGGGCCTCAGAAAAATTGCTGGGGTCAACAGAGAAGTGGTTTCATGTTCTTGAACCACTTATAACAACCTCTAGAAAAATTCTTATATCTGCTTTTATATCTTGCTGTAGTCTATGCTCTAGAAATCATCAAAGTATCTCAGTAGTTTATATATGTAAGTATCCGTATCATACCACTTTATTGCAGGAAGATATTGGCTAACTATTGGTGCAGGATGAATAGTACAATCCTCAAAAAAATTATGTTGAATACCTGATTACCTGTACCTCGGTTTATGAAATTTTTTCACAAACAGGTTCATTGAAGTTAGTTAGAGGAAGGTCATACTAGAAGAGGCTAATCCCTAATCCAGTATGAGTGGTGATCTTATACAAATAATGCTGTGTAAAAAGAATGAGACAATGTGAAGATTTGGGAAGAATATCATCTCCAAGCCAAGGAATGCCAGATATTTACCTCAAAATGTAAGAAGCTGGGAGATAGATTTGGAACAAATTCCACCTCATAACCTCAGAAAGAATCATTCTTGCCACCATCTTGATTTGGAAACTCTAGTCTCCAGAACTCTAAGATGATAAATTTCTGTTGTTTAAACAACACAGTTTGTGGTATTTTGTTATAACAGGGACAGAAACCTAATACAGTTAATGTAGATTTAACGTATATGACAGACTCTCCCACAAAAGTTATAATGTAAACATAATAGAAAAATAGTACTCATTCACATGACAGTAAAAGGTGGGTATTTCTGGGCTGAGGAAGTCTTTTGTCCATGTGGTGTTTAAGCTCCCAGAGACGTTTGTCCTCTAATTTCACCATCATTTAGTCTCATCATCATCTGCACATACAGTTAACAAAAGGAAAGAGAGCATGGAGGAAAACATTCTTAAAATTTTTGCCCTAAAATATCATATGCCACTTTTCCACATATTTCACTAGTGAATCACATGTCCACATCCAACTAGAAGTAATCTTGGGAAATGTAGTTTATCTGTTAGCATGTAATAAGGAGTTTGGTGAACAACCTTTAGTTGTTCCCATTACTATGCCATTTAGATCTTCTATATTATAACTTCATATGCAGTGTTGAGGGGCTTACAGAATATTTTTACGAAAGGATGTGGCACTGTCCACAGTCTCTACTATATGCTTCATTAGGAAATTGGAAGAAAACAGTTCAAAGAAGATTCTGAGCTGGCTTTAGAACCTCATTTCCATAGTTAGGCTCTCTTTTATAGTGAGATCCAGAAATTATAGGGGGAAAAAACTTAAAGATTGCCCAAGACAAATTGTGTTTTTAATCATTTTAGCTTACCACTAGCTTCATTCTTTTGGTAAAGACTTTTTGAGCATCTACAGTCAATCAAGCATTGAAGTCACAGAAAAGAAGTAAATAAAATTCTTGACTCCAGGAACTTTACATTCTAATGTTTTAAGAGAGGTAACAAACCAATAAACATGGACATGTCAAGTGGTAATAAGTACAGTAAGAAAAAATCAATGACAGGGCTACAATGCTATTTTATAAATGTCGGTCATGGAAGTTTCCTCTAACAAAGCGATAATTAGATGTTTAAATAAGAAGAGTGACTCATGTTGATGCCTTAGAGAACATTCCAGAACACTGAAAGAAAACTTCTAACCATGACCATGATATGTAAGTATGCATGAGCTGGTTGAGGAATATCAAGCAACTATGACTTGAGTAGAGTGAGCAAGAAGAGTCAGATGTCAGATGTCAGATGTCAGAATAAAGTGTAGTGGCCAGACCATGGAAGATGAAAAACACATTAGGTGTTTTTCTTATTTTCTAGGTATGTGAGGGAAACTTTTGGTGAAATATGAACTGAGAAGTGCATGCTTTAATGCATTTTAGGAGAGTCTTTTAAGGTACTGTGTGGAGAAGCAACAGAATAGACATGCAAAGAGAAAGCCCAATTTGAAGGCTACATAAACAAGCCAGGTAAGCTTTGATGATGAATGAAACCAGGATGGCAATGGTAGGCCTAATCAGAAGTATTTGTGTTTGAAGTAGGTATTAATGAATGCTATGGCTTCCTACTTATGTCCCCACTTTAGGGCCAATGAACTTGTTACTAAGCTTCTAGGATTACAGACTGCTGAAGGCTCATATTTACAAATTGTTTTCCAGAATGACTACAATATTCTACTGTCCCATTAGCTATGACTGATGGTTTCTATATTTAGATATTTCTATTAATATTTGGTATTAGCCTGCTTTCTACATTTTTCCATAGTAACAGGTATAAAATGATACATTCTTGCTATTTGGTATTCTCTGATTAATAGTTTTGTTTTTTAAAATAGACTTGGATTAGGATTGAAATTTATAGGAAAAGAAAGGATTAGTCATCTTGTCCCATATGTCAAATGCTTTATAATAAGTGGAAACTAAGACAAGACCATTGGTTTGGGGGCTTATAATGTCATTATAATAAGCAAATACAATAACCAATATCAGTAGTTTAGCAAGGAATTTATACAGCTTTCAAAATTGAATGGTGAAAAAACTAAAGTACTAATATACTTACAAGTTACATAATGAAATACAGAAGCTTCTGCTAAATGACAGTTCAAGAATTTGCGAAGATGAGAATACCAGTATTCAGTAAAAATAAAGAATACAAATCATAGAAGGATCTAAATTTATCAATGATTCATGAATAATAAAAGAGAAAAATAGATGCCTGATTTCATCTTATGAAAGGTGAAAAATATGAAAAGAATATTTTAGGAAACATGGACATGGTAATTGGTGGAAGCACCTTGCCATTAGGATAGGTCAATATAAATCAAAACTCTAACAGGTAAGAATCATTTGAAATGAAAAAAAATGCATTGCTTATGAGGATAAGTACTGTGAATTATATGCATCTATTTAATTTTCAACCTGAATTTAAAGCTTTAGAAAATTCTATATACATACTCTAAAATAATACTTGAATAAAAATAATAGTATTTATGCCAAATGTACCAATAATTGTTTTAATATGTTCAATATTTAGATTAGCAGATTCATCACTGAAATATACAATATGTGCCCCAGCCTGTACTGGTCAAGGTCAATGTGAAAGACAGGAGAACTTCATATTACAATCAAATAAGTTGTTCCCGTTACTATGCCATTTAGATATTCTATATTACAAATTTGTATGTAGTGTTACAGAATATTTTTATGAAATGGTGTGACACTGTCCACAGGAAAAAAACATTCCCAAATTTAAGTACTCTTATTGTCTGTTATATTTTTACTAAATACTTTGTGATAATTTTTAGAATATAAGAAGATGTTTCCACTTAACTTTTATACTTTTCATAATTAGCAAGTCATCTTTTTCACTGTTTTAAACTGCATATTTCAGTGTAAACATTAGAGGAGTGAACATGATTTTTGTTTTGTTTTGTTTTGTGTGTGCGGGGGTGTTACTGGGGATTGAACTCAGGGGCACTCGACCACTGAACCACATCCCCAGCCCTATTTTGTGTTTTATGTAGAGACAGGGTCTCACTGAGTTGCTTAGTGCCTCACTTTTGCTGAGGCTGGCTTTGAACCCCTGATTCTCCTGTCTCAGCCTCCCAAAGTCCTGGGATTACAGATGTGCATCACTGTGCACAGCTATTAATTGTTCAAAAGAGAAAAACTTCGGATTTCTCATGTATTCTTTTTCTAAAATTTTCTGTAGAACAATATGACATTTAGTTTTTACTAATGTAAGAAAATACTAATAGGACAATTAAGGTTATGAAGAAGTTTTCATCTCAGTTCCAGGACACACACTGATTAATGATAGAGGAGCTCAAATGATTCATGGAAGTATGATTACTTCAGGTAGAACAATTTCCTGGGATATTTTTTTTAATCAAAATCAAAAATCTGTGTATAAGTTTTAGTTTCATTTTGCTGCATATGAATTTCCAGTTTTCTCAGCACCATTTGTTGAAGAGGCTATCTTTTCTCCAGTGTACGTGTTTGGCTCCTTTATCTAGTATAAGGTAATTGTATGTAAGTGGGTTCATCTCTGTGTCTTCTATTCTATGCCATTGGTCTACATGTCTATTTTGGTGCCAGTACCATGCTGTTTTTGTTACTATAGCTTTGTAGTATAATCTGAGGTCTGGTATTGTGATGCCTCCTGCTTCACTCTTCTTGCTAAGGATTGCTTTTGCTATTCTGGGTCTCTTATTCTTCCAGATGAATTTCATGATTGCCTTTTCTATTTCTATAAGGAATGAGGTTGGGATTTTAGTTGGGATTGCATTGAATCTATATATCGCTTTGGGAAGTATGGCCATTTTGACAATATTGATTCTGCCTATTCAGGAGAATGGGAGATTATTCCCTCTTCTTAGGTCTTCTTCAATTTCTTTCTTCAGTGTCTTGTAGTTTGCATTGTAGAGGTCTTTCACCTCTTGTTAAATTGATTCCCAAGTATTTTATTTTTTTGAGGCTACTGTGAATGGGATAGATTTCCTAATTTCTCTTTCAGAGGGTTTATCAGTGATGTATAGAAATGCAATTGATTTGTGGGTGTTGATTTTATATCCTGCTACTTTGCTGAAATCATTTATTAATTCTAAAATTTTCTGGTAGAATCTTTTTTTTGTTTTGTTTTCCACCAGCAATCTAGTTACCACCATTGCCCCCATAGCCTCATATGTAGCAACTTCAAGGTGGTCTTAACCTAGTCTTACTTCTAGAATGCAGGCTTAAGCCTCCTGCCTGCAATGATGATGGAGTATCAGTGGTAATTAAGCCTCAAGACAGTACAGGCCCAATCCTAACTGTGATACTTTGAATTCTTCACTTTCTCTGGCAATATAGCTTTGTATAAACATTCTTCCAGGTTGCAGTTATTGTTGCTTGTCTCTGCTGTATCGTTTTATGAATGAGCAATATTAGAAATTTGTTTCAAGCTGAGAAATTGAATATGCGAACAATTTTCAGACCATACATGACAAAAAGAACTATGGCTCATAACCTCTGCAACATTCATCCCAGAAAGTCACACTATAGTCTGTGCATTCATTGACATTAATTGGAAAGTACTGATTATTGATTATCAGCTTCTGTAATTTGTGCCCCTACTTTGAGATAATGACCAAGAGAAGAAGCCTACTGATGTCCCTAGTCCAATCATATAGGATGCCCCAATTCTAGTTAGCAGGTTTCCAGCTTTCCTGTGCCAACAGCTTCCAAACAGAGTACACCTGAAGTCTTCTGTTTTAAACTCTAAACCATTCCCACTCCTCTTAGCCTTTGACTCTTTGCCTAATATAAGAGATATTGGCCAAGCCCCTTGCATAGCAAGTTCTGAATAAATGCTCTGTTTGTTCTCATTTGGATAGTCTTCCTTTATTTCCTGAAAGCAATGAGACTCCATTTGCTTCCCCAAATCAAATGGGGCACTTTTAATTTAATGGTTTTTACCCAAGGGAACAAAAATCCTATACACACAAGCCTTCTTCAAGATTCAGGTGCTTGACTTCAGCTTCATTTAGTGAGGAAATTTTATTAATTTCTGAGGACAGCTATATTGTTATAATTGTTTTCTTTTACTATTTTACCCAGTATCATTATGTATCTGAAGTAGAGGATATAAAATCATGAGGATGTGAGGCTATTTTAGGTAGAAATTCCACCCTCATTCTATAACATTATTTTGCATTTAACAGTAAAACATAATAGACAGAATCCATGGCTTCCATGATTTATGAGATGACACAGAGATAATAGTTGACATTATATTAATGAAGCTACATGATGCTGGAATTTTGTTAATAACTACTACATTAATGATAATCACCATGAAATAATGGCTTATGGTGTGTGTTCAAAGATCACTTCAATAGAATCAAAGATTGTTTATTTTTGACAATTGATCAATAAGAAAATAGTTTAAATACAGAACTGTGAATGATCAATGTGAAATAATGTGTAAGAGTCAACATGAAATTCACTTGCAATCAGTTTTGATCAAAAAACCTAGCTGAAGCCTAGTTTCAGCACAAAGAGTTGTATATAAGAACCTCACAGCCTTCTTGACTATAGCAAAGGGATAAGCAGAATAATAATTCTGATGTTGAAAGACACGAATAAGAATGACATAAGGCCTTTATGCAAATCCCACATAAGAGTTAATAAAATGAAAATATTTAATAATGTTCTAAATATAGTATGCTTGTAGAATAGTATTAGCTAAACATGAAAGAAAAATGTATATGTGTTTGTATGTGTGCATGTATGAGCACTGTGAATTTGTATGTATAAAGAAAATTTTACCCAAGGGAACAAAAATCCTATACACCTATAGAGTGGGTAGCAGAGAAAGAACACCAACAGAAGAAACTATGAAAAATACAATTGTAAGCCGGGCGCGGTGGCTCACGCTTGTAATCCCAGCACTTAGGGAGGCTGAGACAGGAGAATCGCGAGTTCAAAACCAGCCTCAGCAAGGGCGAGGCACTAAGCAACTCAGTGAGACCCTGTCTCTACATAAAACACAAAATAGGGCTGGGGATGTGACTCAGGGGTCGAGTGCCCCTGAGTTCAATCCCCGGTACAAAAAAAAAAAAAAAAAAAAAAAAAAAGAAAAATACAATTGTACACATGGATGATTTTCTTGCAGATTTCTCACTGAGATCTTACACTACAAAATAGATCAGTTGTTTAATGGGACAATCACTTGTCCCACCACTTCAGGGAAGCCTGAAAATCACAATAAGAAATGAATCCTATGTTCTAAGGCTTTGTATATTACTAAAATGAATAATGTCCCAGGGTATCTTATCACTGTGAAGGCACTAGAAAGACTTCACACAAGTTCCTGACCATCCCTGAGCCTTGGTTTCTCAAATATAAAATAGAAATGATGGTACCTGCCTCACAAAATATCTGTGAGGATTAACTGAGACTCTATTTTCCCATTTCTATCTCACACATATCAAGGTATTTGCACAGTACATACTCAGCAAATGGTAATAAAATAGGAGAATTTTACTCAACTGTTTAACCTTCCAACCATCTTCAAATATGCAAATATTCTTGATGCTTAGCACACAACCTTCTAATTTGTTTCCTTTTCCTTCACTGCATCATTATTAACACCTTGTATATGAGTCTACCAAATACTTTTCAAATGATCTATTTTCAGAATTGAGTAAGATCAACAGAAGAGAGATGAAGGGCCATTGTCAAGTGGTAGAGCTTTCGAAAGAGAGGATAGGAAAGATAAAGGTTACATACACTGTCAAGCTTGCCTTGTAATTTAGAAAAACCTTAGTTTTTCCTTTTCTTCATATACAACTGTCATCTAATTACATAATTTGCTTCATATTTTCAGTAATAGAAACTGTGATGTATCCAAGATAAGTGTTATCTACACCATAAAGCTGATTGGTTAGCATGCGGTATACCCTAATTATAAATCCATTAGTAAAGACTTTCAATTTCAGCCAGGCACAGTGTTGCATGCCTGTAATACCAGCACTTAGGGAGGCTGAGACAGGAGAATCATGAGTTCAAAGCCAGCCTCAGCAAAGGCGAGGTGCTAAGCAACTCAGTGAGACCCTGTCTCTACATAAAACACAAAATAGGGCTGGGGATATGGCTCAGTGGTTGAGTACCCCTGAGTTCAATCCCCAGTACCAAAAAATAAAAATAATAAGATCTCCAATTTGGATAAAAAAATATACACCATGAAGGTATGCTAATTAGCATAAATAATATTTGAAATGATTTATTCATTAAGAAAATAAGTGGTTTTCAAGATAAGTGGCTTAAAATTTCCTGAGGTCTCACTGCTCTTCCATGAATAAGGTTTAAATGTCTGAAAGCCAGTCAGTCTAATACTTTTGATGTAAACCTTAAGGTTCAAAGTCCTATTGGTTCTGTGCCACTTCAATTCA
>PVHX01034112.1:0-12564 GCA_004024805.1 Geosciurus inauris | reverse complement strand
TCCTCTCATTCCCCTACTGTGCATAAAATCTCTGAGGGCACTACAAACATATTGGTGTTTGTCTATTATCTTTTCCTCCCTATGCTTACTCATGAAGTCCTGGCAGGGACTACTGCACAGGACTAAGAAGCACCAGGGCTCAGCACCCTCCAGCCCTCACCACAGCAGCTACGTACTGATGTGTTCACATCTAGAACCTGCACCTGCTTCTCAAATGTGTACAATACCATAGAGACCATCTGAAGGTCCATGGTGTTCAGTGCCTTGTCCGGCACTTTAGTTACCTGTGCTGTGTCCTTTGTCACCTGGGATTTGACTGGGTTGGGAAGGAAAATCGGATCAGCCATCAGCCTGTGCTCTGTGCTAAGGTTGAGTAAGATTTTCTACTAAGAACACGTCTTCTGAGATCCAATGGGAGCCCCAGTCCCTAGGAATGGATGTCAACAAAATGTAGAAACACAAGACTCAGCACATGGCCACTTAAGGGACAGTGAAGACATGGTGGGGCTGCAAGCCTGCACCTCTCTTTCACAGGAGCTCTACTGTGAAACTGAGGGGTCTAAGGAGACTCCACAGCCCAGCTGGGACAAGTCTGGCCACACAGGCTCTGCATCTTGTGCTGTGCAGAGGATCCCAGCCCACTTTCCCGTGTCTACCCAGCACTCCACACTGCTTCAGCCCTGGCTGACCCAGCTTCCTACCCACTGGGCTGCCCCACACCAGCCACCAGATCCTGTTCCTGCATTGATCATCACGGGAAGCATCAGGATTCCAGAACTCACCCCCTTTATGTTCATTTTCTTCTTCACTTTGGAGGTTACTGCATCCATATGGGACACCATGCAGAGCCAGTACAAGACTTCGTTCTTTTTGCAGATAGCATTCTCTGCATCGATTTGGACATGTTCCACATTTTTCTGCTGAAGGGCCTGATTTAAGAGGAACAGTTCACAAAAGAAAATGGCAGATTATCTATACTCTGGCTACGAGGGGCCTGGTGTTGCCCTCTCCAGAACGTGGTTTTCTATCATGGAGTGGGGGGCCCTTTAGCCCCAGGTACACTCATCCACAATGTGAGGGTAGGATGTGGCTCAGTGGAGGAGCCCTTGCCTAGCATGCAAAGGCCTTAGGTCCTATCCCTGACACATACATACACACACGCCATTTTTGAGCTCTGTAACTTTGATGCCTATGCCCCAAGCCCACTCTGGAGAATGGTTTTGGCCCAAGGGTGGATGATGGCAGTGGGCCCACCAGTGTGGCTGGCCTGCTACAGCTCACCCCAGTCACAGCTGCTCACAAGCAGAGGACAGTTGTGGAGACACTGAGTCCAGAGTAGATGCTGTGAGAGCAGCACAGGTCACTGGAAAACATTGCATCCCCAAAGCAGTTTCACTAAGGAGGTAACATTTTGTCATCATCAATTTGGTTCTGGGGATGGAGCTAAGGGTGCTCCACCACTGAGCATTATCCTCAGCCTTTTGTATTCATTGTTGGATGGAACTCACTTAGTTGCCTATGCTGGCCACAAACTCTTACCTCAGGCACCCATGGAGCTGGGATTATGGGTGCACACCACCGTGTCTGGCTTTTCTTTGAAATTATTTCTTTCATTTTTTTAAGCAGTGCTGGGTATTGAACCTGCATGGTAGCCATACTGAGCAACATCCCAGATAGGAGGCAATGTTTTAAGAGCTTCCAAAGATTTCAATGGAAGTTAAACCAAAAACAGGTGTCCCCAAAATTATTTCTGCCCTGTCTACTCAGGGTTCTCCCAGGACAGGACCCCAGAAAATCTTCAGTCCTTCCAAACCACATGAAGACCCACTACACCTCTACCCAGTCCCTGATGTCAAGAATATCAGCTCTGCAGAAGAGAATGATAAAATCATGGCAGGGACAGCTGGGAGCCCACTTTTACATCATTTATGGCAAAGCAACTTCAGAATATAAGAGGAATAAATGGGTGAATATTCAAAGAAAACCAGTAGAGGGTATTCACTAATCTTCCCATCTGTACACCCCATGAAGTCGAAGACAAGAGCCACCCCTTCCTCTAAGCATGCTGTCCTTGGGTATGAATTTAATACTGCAGGCCTCAGAATTCACAGTGCGATCCTAGAAGACAGCATGAAAAGGACAAAGAGAAAAACAGAGGAGCACAGAACCAGAAGCTGGATAATCACACACCGTCTTCACTTTGGCCTCCTCTGCCTTGTAGTCCTCCTCTGCTTCTTTAGCTCATTGCTCCACCTGCATCACTGTGACCTGAGGAGAAACCAAGACATCCTGAGCTAGATACCTGAAGCCCACACTCCAAGCCCCACTCTCCATCCCTCCCACCTCTGCCCACCCTGCACTGCCCACAAGCTAAAAAGGCAGAAATCCCACCATTATGGGGTTGAGACCTCAATAGCTTGAGAAAGGAGATGCCCTCTGGCAGGTTTCTGAAAACATCTGTCTTCTCCACAAACATCCTAACCCAAACCCTCTCTCAGAATGGAAGGCTAGAAAGGCCATTTATGCTGACCCAAATTACTGCTTATTTAAGGCTCCCAACTTGTTCCAAGATAGCCCCAAATAAAAACACAGAATTCCAGATAAAAATACTAAAAATGAGCCAGGCGTGGGGGTGCACGTCTGTAATCCCAGCACTCTGGGAGGCTGAGACAGGAGAATCATGAGTTCAAAGTCAGCATCCACAATGGCAAGGTGCTAAGCAACTCAGTGAGTTCTTATCTGTACATCAAAACTCAAAATAGGGCTGGGGATGTGGCTCAGTGTTTGAAGAAACCTGAGTTCAATCCCCAGTACCAAAACAAAACAATCAAAAAATGTCAGGTGCAGTGGCACATACCTTTAATCCCGGTGGCTCAGGAGGCTGAGGCAGGAGGTTTCCATGTTCAAGACTCAGCAACACCATGAGGCCCTAAGCAACTTAGTGAGATTCTGTCTCAACATAAAAAATACAAAAAGGCTGGATATTTAGCTCAGTTAAATCCCCAGCACCACAGAAAACAAACAAAAAACAATACAAGACAAACCTCAAAACATGAAAATATTACTTTCACAGGATACTGTGCTGACAGCTCCCAGAAACCTGATCATCCTGTCACCAGCAGCAGGGAGTATGTCAGTGTCCCCATGATGCCTCTGCAGCTATCTGATGCCAGATACAGTCTTGGCCCCTGGAACCAACAGGGGCCTGGCTTATTGGTCTTTCATGCAACTGATGTGAGGGCCTGTGTGAACAGCCACAGCACCTCATAAGGACTTGGTATGACATGAAGCTACTCCACAGATACGTTGTTGCCCAGCATTAGACCAGCGAGAAACAACATACAGTTAACCCTGAATGATAAACTATGGGCCCTTTAAAGTAAAAGTGTAGAAATGTGCCTGGGGTTATTAGGAAGCTGCAAACACCACACAAACACGAGGGACACTATCCAGAGTTCATTCAATATAATTTTCAAGTTATTTCAGCCCACAACTTCATTGCTTAGCAGGATTACCAAGGCATACACAGAACAGCCAAGCTCATTTCTTAAGAGATTATACACTCAGTCTTGCAGGGATGACCAACAGTGATCTGCTCCAACTCAGCCAGAGAGAAGGAACGACTCAGTAGGTCACAGAGACAGCTCAATATTCCCAGCCTTGGGCAGCGGTCTGAGCAGTTGTTCACCTGTCATAATCTGTCCCAAGTTTGTGTTTCTAGGGTTCTGAGTGTGGCATGTAATATTTGTCCCATTTGCTGATCACCTGGACAGGGCTGATGAAAATGGTCATTTAATACATACCTCCAACAGGAACAGGGTATCTGCAAAGAAAGAAGACATGGTGTGAGGACTGGAAAAAACAAGAAGCAAGTCCCACAGCATATGGCTACACTGAGACACCTGTACACACTAGGAGTGTGCACATGAGAGGGCCTGACAGCAGAGGCTGGGGCCCTGCATGTGGAGTCAGAAAATACATGGATGGCCAGGTCCAGCCCCTTGTTAGCTGCAGGACACTCTATAATCAACAAAGGCCCTCAGGACAGATCATGTAATGCATCAGCTCCTGGGCATGGTGAGAACTTGACCTGGTGGATAACAATAATGCAACTTTACAGGAAACCATTGGGATTCTTTCCCAACCTAATAACTTTTAGTTCTTAACACTCCACTTTTTATGTACTCAATCTTCCCAAAGGTATATGAATAAAAATAGCCAAGTGATAACTGGCTCCATGGCAGCTACCATTTCGTAGCCATTCCCTCAGGCACAGTGTTCTTCCTTGCCCACCCTGCAGTGGAACTGTCTTGAAGAAAACCACTATTGTCCCAACTTACTGTCTGTTGCCAACTTGAGTGCCAGGAAACCAGGGTTGATCTCGATAAATTAAGTCTCTAAATCTGGGGAGTCCTGTGAAATCTGATCCCTGAAGGGTTCACCCTCACCACAGAAAGGGTTCTAGAGAGTTTATCTTCACTCAGAATGAGGGACCTGAGTGCCTGCTCTCAAAGAGTTTACCCCCACCCAGCCCAGAATAAGGGTCCTAATGTGTTCACACCACCAGGCCAGAATAAGTCCTGGTTCTCAGGTGGTGATTCCTGAAGGGCTCATCATTCCAGCTCAGGATGTGGGTCCCAAAGAATTCACCCTATCCCAGCCCAGTATTAGAGTCCTACGTGCTGGCTTCTGAAAGGTCTATCACCCCCGATCCTTGAATGAGGGTCCTAAATTCCAGCTCCAGAAAGGCTCAAACCCCAGCCCTGAATAATAGTATGTTCCACAGATACAGATGAAGGATTTCCTTTGAGTTCCATACACCTAGCAATCTAGCTCCTCTCAGTGCAATTTTTTTTTTCTACTGAGGGTTGAACTCAGGGGTGGTAAATCCCTGAGACATATGTCCTGTCACTTTTTGTATTTTATTTAGATACCGGATCTCAATGAGTTGCTAAGTGCCTCACTAATACGGTGAGGCTGGCTTTAAACTCTTGATCCTCCTCCCTCAGCCTCTTGAGTTGTTGGAATTAGAGGTGGGCCCCACTCTGCCCAGCAAATGGCTGATTCAGGCCCAATCAGACTGTGATTTGGAAAACAAACCTGATACATAGGCAGAAAAAACAATGCCCCCAGGACCAGTCCATTTCTCTTAGCAAAATACCCTCCCTTTCAGACTCAGGGCTCTCATCCAGACTGCATGCACAATACCATGAATAAAAAACAACTGGGCAAATTGGCTTAAGAACATTTCCTCAAAAGTACCAGTAGTAAGCCGGGCAGGCACAGGCCTGTAATCCCAGTGGCATGGGAGGCTGAGGCGAGAGGATCATCTGTTGAAAGCCAGCCTCAGCAATGGTGACATGCTAAGAAACTCAGGGCGACTCTGTCTCTACATAAAACACAAAATAGGACTGGGGGTGTTGCTCAGTGGTCAAGTACCCCTGAGTTCATTCCCCAGTACCTCAAAAAAAAAAAAAAAACCCACAAAAAACAGGAGAGAATTTACTTTTGGAAGGAAGAGCAGGTAGGTTAGGTTTGCCTCTCCTCACTCCAAGGTGATCTATAAAGAATTCCTATATTTTTCTTTTTCTTTTTGGTACTGAGGATTGAACTCAGGGGAACTCAACCACTGAGCCACATCCTCAGCCCTATTTTGTGTTTTATGTAGATACAGGGTCTCACTGAGTTGCTTAGTGTCTCGCCATTGCTGAGGCTGGATTTGAACAGGCAATTCTCCTGTCTCAGCCTCCTTAAGTGCTAGGATTAAAGGCTCACACCACTGTGCCCCGCTCCTACATGTTTTCTTCATGACAATGACATAGGTACATACTTTCTCCTCAAGAAATTTGAAAAAAGAAATACTTCATAAAATAAATTAATTTTTAATGATCACACTATCCCATAAATATTCCTGCAAACAGAGGCACCTGATCTTGGCATTCAGTCTTGTTGTCTTTTGGAATCCCTGGGCCCAGAGCACCCCAAAGTGAAGGGGAACAGGAACTCACACTGCCTATATGGGTGATTCTCTTCTGCAGAATGTTGTGCAACTCCAATCTCAAAAGAGCTGTTTTGTTATTAGTACCAGGGATTGAACTCATGGGTACTTGATCACTGAGCCACATCCCCAGCACTATTTTGTCTTTTATGTAGACACACGGTCTCACTGAGTTGCTTAGCACCTCACTGCTGCTGAGGCTGGCTTTGAAATCGACATTCTCCTGTCTCAGTCTTTCAAAGTGCTGGGTTATAGGAACGTGCATTGGGCCACATTAAAGAGCTCTTGTTGAGGTCAGGGGCTTAGCCCTGTGTCTGGCAGTCAGACCTCTCTCCATTTTTCTCTGAGTGGAATTCTGGGATCATGGAATGCTACTACACTTTTCCTGGTATCCTCTGGCCAGGTATTCTAAGAGCCCAAAGGCAGAGGTGAACATGGCTGTTTATTTGCCCTAACAAGTTTGAAGGGATGGGGACCAAGGAAGGTTCCAGAGACCTGGTCTCCTGTAGGGATGCAGGGTCAAGACCTATGTGGGGGACTCCCAGGTCAGGGTGTGGTGTGTGGGTTGAAAGGACTGGTGTGTGTGTGGATGTGGGGTGGAAACCCAGGAGACAGGTCTCCTGGGTTGTGATGTCAGAACCAGTTTCTAGGGCTCAGAGTCAGGTGGGGGTGTAGAGTGGTGGTGTGGGGAGCCCAGCAAATGGGACTACAGGGTTGATTTGTGGGATCTGGGCCATGGGGAAGCTTAGAAGGCAGTTTATCCAGGTCCACTGTGGGTTGGGCATCTGGGACAATCCCCAGGATGGTCCCCAGGAGTCCTGGCTGCCCCTTATAGGCCATTTCCACCTTGTGTCAGCAATCCTTGGCCCAGCATATGTGACTGGACCCAATGTCTCTTTCATGCCCGGTCAAAGGCCTGTATGGGCTAAAGCCTCATTCCTTGAGGCAGGTCCCTGTGCCTGTGAACATCCACCAGCCTCAGGCTAATCTCTAGGCTCTCTGTCAATTTCAATATAGAACACTGAGGCCTGATGAGTCCTGAGTGTTTTCATAACTGTATCTCCTTCAAATTAGAATGCCCACCAGGGCAAATGGCCCAAACCTGTAACCCAGCAACTCTGGAGGCTGAGGCAAGTGGATGGCAGGTTCCAGGCCAGCTTCAGCCAATTACTAAGGCCCTAAACTACTTACTGAGAACTTGTCTACACTCCTGAGCATGTAGGGGAATGGCAGGCTACATCATCCCTAGGAGCCCGTGACCAGGGCTTACTATGTTGAGATAAATTTGCCCAAGGAGCAGTAGGCAACCCCAGGGATAATGGCCCAGCCTCCTCCATGATGACCCTTGACCCCATTGGCCTTGGAATCACCTGGGTGCACCCAAGCCTGGCAGTGCCCATTACATCCTCCAGAGGTGTCTTGGTGCTGTGTTGTCATGAGTTGCATAAGTAACTCTACACACTGGGACCACCCAGCAGCCACCCCAGCATCTTGGCCTCATAACTGGGGATGGGATCACCAAAGCTCAGAGGCAGGCCTTCCCTAGGGACAAGTGCCCAGCTCCTCTCCCACCAAATGATGCAGGACTTTGGGAATACAGAAAAGAAAGACACAGAGTCTCAGAATAGAGACCTGCTGGGTACTTGGTCACACCTGTCATCTCAGTGACCAGGGGAAGGAGGATGCCTGTCCTAGACTAGCCTGGCAGCATAACAAATCCCTGTAGCAAGTTAAAAAATCAGAAGGGCTGGGAGGCAGCTTAGTGTGAGAGCACCCCTGGGCTTGGTCCCCAGGACTGAGAAAGAAGTGCCCATGAATTTCTGGAGTGCAAGAAATGACCATGGACCTCAACTGACATTGCCAGACCCCAGAAGCTAGAGCCCAGGGGCCATGTTGCCAATCACTGTGCCCCAGCCCTGGGCATCTACAGGACAGGAGTGGATGCCAGGGACCAGGGCTAAGGGACTATGATCTGCCAGGTGCTGTATCCAAGTCCAGGACCTCTGCAGAGCAGGCGAAGAAGCCAGGGCCTGGAGGCCGTGCCTTGCCAGGCGCTATGTCCCAGCCCAGCATCTGAGAGGCAGACAAGCTTTCCTGGCAACACAGCCCACTCCTTAGTCAGATCTTGGGCTCCAGTCCCCAGCCATCATCCCTTCCAGCAGAAAGTGACCAAAGGCAAAGCAGAGGGGCAAGACCTGGCTTGCACCTGGGGATCCCATACCCCTTCCAGTGGGCTGTGGCTGACCAGCCCAAGTGCTGTCTGGGGAGCCGGCCTATGTCTACTCCTCACATCACCCCAAGGCTCCTGCATCCCCTGGATGTGTGTCTGCTTCCCTAAGTGAGTCTGCCTCTGAAATGCCTTTTCAGCGGGGACACCAAGACCCCACCTGTACAGAATGGAGATCTTCCCCTGGGGACTCTTCTGGTGACATGAGGTGGCTCTGGGAGCAGCAGGCCCACAACTCTCTAGTGAAAACCGGCTGAGACACCAAGAAAGCAATCACTAGCCTCCTCCTGCAGCCTCCAGATTACTGGGGGGGCATTGGGGTCACTAGACCATGCTGGTTTCTTGGTCAGCTGCAGCCCACAACCTCCTGTGGGCCACATCCTCCCATGGGCCATACCCTCCCATGGGCCACACCCTTTTCTGCAGGGCTGTAGATGTCACAACCTCCTGGGGCCATACCCTCCTGGGGGGTCATCCCCTCCATAGGCCATTCTGGTTCCTCTCACACAGTTCTCAATGGACAGTCCTACCCCACAGGGATGAGGGAAGTGACCCAGGGCTACATGGCCCCTCAAGAGCTTCTACAGGGCAGGGGACAGTGCCCAGCTCCTCAGGAAGGCAAGAGAGGCTGCTGGTGGTCATCACAGCCTCTGGACACAGTAGTGTGGGTGACCATTGAATTAGTTCAGGGACTCTGAGATGGAGGAGGGTGCTCTTCCTGATACTGCCCCCCACCCTGTCCCTGTGAGCCATTGCCTTTAACCCAGGGAAGGAGAAGCACCAGGCTGTCAGTAGTGTCTGAGACCTTGTCTGCCTCAGGTGATCCCTGCTCCCCAGGTCACGGTTGGCCCAGGGCTGCTGTTTTGTCCCTGTCCCAGTCCCTTACCTCACAGCTGTCTCAATGACTCTGGTCAGTCCCTGGGCCAAGCAGGCCCTGCCCCAGGAGAGCCCATAGTCTGGGCGGTGGTCCTGGCATCCTGGAAGGAGAGTGCCTGCCACCTGTTTGCCCCAAGGCTGTGGCCTCGAGGGGCTGGCCAGCAGTAAACTTGGGTGGCTGTGACATAATCTGACCAGCATGGGAAGGCACCTTGGGAATTGCCTGTCTCAATCACAGAAACCCCAGTGCAGCCATGAGGGCAGTGGGGTAGCAGCCAGGGTGAGTTTTGGGCAGAGACCTCTCCTACCAGAGAGGCTGATGCCACTCATGCTCCACCGAGCTGGCAGTGTGCTGGTCTGGGAGCAGCCCTGCCCACTCTCAGGGCCCTTCCTTAATCTGTCCTCTAAGTCTCTGATCACCACAGGCCCTTCCCTCTGCACCTAGCTATACACACACAGCCCAGCCCTGCCCCTAGCCATCCACATGCATCCCAGCCCTGGAAATTGTGGCCCTCACTTGGGGAGCCAGGAGGCTCTCATATGGGACTGGGATCTGCTGGGAAACTAAGGCAGCACATAGACCCCACCCTTGAAGCTTCAGAAACCAGGGTTTTATGTTTACTGAGCTCCATCTCCAGGCCCCTAGGCCCTTACAGACTGAAGGTTTGAGGTCATTAGAAGGATGGGAAAAGGGAAGGGGATACTCTCAATGGAGTGAGGGGTCCTCACAGAGAGGAGAAGGAGAGCATGCTTCCCCTGCCCTCCTGATTTACTGGGGTCCTGGGCAAGTTTTCAGAGCATGTACCCAGTTCCAACTCATGACTCTTGACTGACAGCAGAGTGATATCAGGCTTTCAAGTTCCCACTGACATGGCCACCTTGGCTCATGCTGTCCAGTTCTAATTGGCATCTGTTTTACACATTTTAGAGTTAGAGGGGATTAGGATTATCACCCTGAGCCCTGGGATCTGGTCAGTGAAGGTCACACTAATCCCTTGTTACAGGTAACTTGACTTCAGTGTGGGGCCTGCATTTCTCCTGCAGGTAACAGATCCTTTGCTGAGGGGTGTGACATGTCCTGTGGCTTAAGCCAGGCAAGGATACCGGTACATTGTTTTTTTAAAAGAAAATGCAGGGCTGGGGATGCAGCTCAGTGTTCCACACTGGTCTAGCCAGAAAGAGGTCCTGGGCTCCATCTACAGCCCTGCAGAAAGAGTGGGAGGGGAGCATGAGCAGCACGTGGGGTCAGCACAGAATGTATTCACAGAACTTCCCTCAGTCTCATGATCCCAGCACTCACATCTGTCTTTCCCCTGTAAGCTAAACCCCAGAGACACAGAGACATGTTGTGGGACTGGCAGGGGCCTGGGTCTAGGCCCTCAAGCTGGGGAAGAGGGAAGCCTGTGGGGGAAGGAGAGAAAGGCAGCCCCCATGGAGGTGGTGGGCAGGTGTCCTTCAGGAAGGAGCTGCCTCCAAGCCAGCCAGAAAATGCCATTGACATTTCAGCTCACACAGCTGCTCCCATAGGACAAGACCACCTGGTCAGATTGAAAGCCATCCAGGGCCTTGGGAAGCCAGCTCAGGAACCCACGAACTTTATGCTACAAAGTGCACTTGGCCATTTGCCCTAGGGACGAGTGGGCTCCATGCCACTGAGACCTTTGAGGGCTCAGGGATTCCTCTCCCTGAAGGTGCAGTCACAGGCTTGGGCCTCACCACCTTGCAGAGGAGGCCTTGGGCCACTCTGCCATCTCTACCAGAAAACAAGCCTGTGTCTCCCCATCATCTGACCTTGCTAATCTTTGAAGACTCTTATGGTCACTGGGCTGATATAAAACTTAACAGTAGCATTTAGTGACGCCTTATGATTCTACTAAGTGAAACCTTCTGACATCTTCAGCAGATTCCAAGATGTGATTCTAGGTGGTCTTCACCTGACCTCAAGCTGATCTGGAAGTTTCCAGAGCTCTCTGAACCACCTCCATGGACCTGTCCTCTCATCTGACTTGGAGAGATGTTGATGTATTGAACTGCACAGGCCAACCAATCTCAGGACCCATCAGAGGGAGGCCCAGAGAGGGACAGGATCTGGACAGCAGAACCATGTGACAGGCAGCACAGAGGGTCAGGAGGGAAACATTGACACTCTCTGTGGAACTGTGATAAACTCAGAACTTCCCATGTGCTGGGCAGGCGCTCTGCCACTGAGCCGCATCCCCAATCTTTTTATTTTATTTGGAATAAAGTCTCACCAAATTTTCCCAGTGGGCCTTGAACTTGCTATCCTCCTGCCTCAGCACAAACTCCCATCCATGGACCAGAGATGGCAGCAAGGGGCCTGTGAAGGTGAAATGAGGAGTTGGCAGGTTCTAGAGCAGGACACCCAGCTGCAGGACTAAGTTTTTCCTCCTGAGCCCAGCAGGCACTGGTGAGAAATGACCTTTCAGCCTCCCAGCTCTGCTATCTACTTTTTTTTTTGGGTAACTGGGATTGAACTCAGTACACTCGACCACTGAGCCATATCACCTGCCCTATTTTGTGTTTTATGTAGAGACAGGGTCTCACCAAGTTGCTTAGCGCCACACCATTGCTGAGGATGGTTTTGAACTCAAAATCCTCCTTCATCAGCCTCCCAGAGTGCTGGGATTAACCATGTGCACCACCACACCCAGCATGACATCCATCTTCTTTCCCTGCCTGATGCAACTAATAATTGAAAAGTATATAAATTGGTCTTGTCTTCTTGGCAGTGGAGTCACCTACATAGGTTCAATAAGAATCTGTCCTCCCTGCTTTTGACAGAATGTCACTTTAAAATGACACAGCCAAGGCATGTTGGCTCCTGTAGTCCCAGGCACAGGAAGGCTGAGGCAGGAGGAGGCTCAGACTATCCGAGTGAGATGCTGGTGGCATAGTGAGGCTTCATCTCCAAAGGACACTCAGAGCCTGAGGTCAGAGAAATATGACCCTGCAGCTTGAAGGAACTAAGGTTGACTGTATGCAGTTAAACTTCCAGATCCTCCAGAGCACTGGCTTGTGCCTGGCCTGAGGGTCAACAGACTCCCCTGTGAGCAGAACAGCCCCTTTCTGCCAGGCCCAGGAAGCCCTCAACAGGGTAACCCTGGGCACGGCTTCACCTGCCTATAGTGCTGAAAGTGACCTGCTCTGGCAAATTCTCAGTATGGTTCATGAGCCTCCAGTCACCTTAAAGAGTCTTCCTAGGATTCCTAGTAGAAAGTTCCAGAAAGTGCATCTAACAGGCCTGGGCAGCTAGCACCATCCTCCCTGCACTCTGTAGACTACCAGGCCTGTTCATATGAGCAGATGTTCTCTCAAGAAGAATGACTTTCTAACTGACCTCCCACAGAGCTCCAAGAGGATCTGGGAGGTGTGGCTTGTGTCCAGTGCTTGCCTGGCATACACAGGGCCCTTGGTACAACCTCAGCACCACAAACAAAAGCAA
>PVHX01034111.1:0-12558 GCA_004024805.1 Geosciurus inauris | reverse complement strand
TTTCGAGAATATTTTATTGACATTTTATATTTGAAGGGAAAAATCAGAATGCACTTGAAGTTGGGGGCTGGGGCAGTGGCTCAGTGGTAGAGCGCTTGCCTCGCATGCATAAGTCACCGTGTTCGATCCTCAGCACCACATAAAAATAAATAATAAAAGATATTGCATACAACTAAAAAAATATTTAAAAAAAAAAAAAAGAATGCACTTGAAGTTTAAGTGATTTTATTCTGCTCACTCTATTGGCCAATGTAGGGTCATCTAAATAGATTCTTGAAGTGAAATCTAGATCAGGACTGATATTATTGGCTGGTAATAAGGAATTCTGCCTAAAAACCTGTGATAGAAAAATATTCATAGCATATCCTCACCCCAGAAGGTATGTATTCAGAGCACAGTGCACACCACTAAGTAATTTACAGTCATTGTGTTCCTGTAGGCTGTTTCTAAGTGTTTCTGAGCACAAAAGGATTCTGAATAAGCCAAGGCTGTGCAAAACTTTCTTCAGAGATGGAGTGTGAGTTCAGCTGCAGGAGACTGAGCACACTCTTCTTCCTGAAACAAGCCCCAGATGTGCTGCCACACGTCTGGGGCACATTTCCTGTCTGCTCAGAGCATCCCTCTAGGATTGAAGCAACAAAGGGAGGAGGTAGGGAAAATTCATTGAATCCAAGAGATGCATGTGCTTGCAAATTATTTTTGGTGTCAAGATTTAGAATCTGGGGAGAGACAGGAAAGTGTACAGCAGGGATTTTGTTTCTCTTTCTCAGCAATTCTAGCAATGGCATGAGAAATTAGCTGTCCTTCCTGCTGAGAGTTAGGTATAGCATCATCACCAGTAGTTCACGTAAGCCTTTGTTTCTGGTGTGTTTGTCTTTAAATTGTGGGCCATCTCTAGTAGTTACCCTTATTACCCTCATAATGTTGGCACACAGGAGACATAAAGGGATTGCAGGTCTCTATTACTAATATGCTTAATCTGATCGATTTTTACACTTCTGACTTTTTTATTCTTCCAAATACCTTAATCTCCTTCATTTTTGGTGAAACTGCATGTAGGTGCTCATTTAACAATGAAAAAGTACCTCTGGAACATCTCCTGTTATGGGAATGTAAATTAATCTCAAGATCATCAAAGAACAGTGCTCCTGACACACAGGAATAAATTACCACTTAGTTTTCTAGAGCCCGAAAGAGAAAACTATAGATTTTTAAGGAAATAGAAGTCAATTTTCTTATATATCTGAAACTAAATATTAATGATCATTACTATCATTATCTTCATTTTACTCCTATATCAAAGTTATTCTGACCTATGAAAATGTACCTATGAGTACATTATGAAAAGCAATCATGCGGTACAGGAGTAGATCAGAAGATTTGAGAGAGGCACCAGTGGCTTAGTGAGAGAATGAATTGCCCATTTTCCACTATGGAATTGTTTGTGTGTGTGTGTGTGTGTGTGTGTGTGTGGTACCGGAAATTGAACCCAGGGCTTTGCACATACTAGGCAAGCGTTCTACCACTGAGATATGCTACTCTTTTAATTAAAAAAATGTTATTGGTGCATTATAATTATATATAATGGAATTTTTGTCATTTATTCATACATGCACACAATAGAAAAATATCATCTAGTCAATTTTGTTCCTATCTACCTACACTTTCCCTCCTGTACTTCTTCCCCTTAGTCTCCTTTCTCTACTCTACATGTCCATTTTTTTGGAAATGGGGGGTGGGAAGGATACTGAGGATTGAACTCAGGATTGCACTCTACCACTGAGCCACACCCCCAGCCCTATTTTGTCTTTTATTTAGAGACAGGGTCTCACTGAGTTGCTTAGTGCCTTGCTTTTGTTGAGGATGGCTTTGAACTCCAGATCCTCCTGCCTCAGCCTCCTGAGCTGCTGGGATTATAGGAATGCTCCACTGCACCTGGCTGCTTGTCGTTTTTCAAAATTTCAACTTTGAGAAATGGTCTCACTAAATTGTCCAGGTTGGCCTTGAACTTGCCATCTTCTTGCCTAAGCCTCCGAAGTTGCTGAGATTCCGGGCATGCGCCATTGTGCCTAACTACCATTGGGCTTTTCATTTTAAGTCATTAGTACCTTAACAGTGCTTAGTAAGGGCTGTCTTTAGCTTGAGAAGGAAGGAAATGAATATTTTAAAACTCCCTACTCTGAGTCAGACACTGTGCTAGCTGTTTTTCTTTGTTATCTCATTTAATCCTCATAATGATTCTGTGGAGTGGTTGTGGTTTTATTTTATAGGTGAAGGAATTGAGTGAGATGATTTAGGGGTGAGGAGAAAGAGGATTTGTGGATTAGGTTGTTAATCATTTAGGTTCAGAGTTTACTAGGCTTTCTGTCCTTGGGATTACAGTGGAGGTTTTGAAAGAGGAAGATCAGAGTTTTGTAGCATGGTCAGGAGTTGTTCCAGCTGGGAGGCAGCAGGGGCACTTATGGGACCTCTGGGAATGAAGTGTTTCTGAATCCCAACAGGAGGATGCAGCAGGGATACACAGGTGTGCGTACAGATCATGGAACAGTTTTCGGCTTTGGAGATAGGATAACACAGCTCCACCCAACTCCAGAGCTCTCAAATATTGTATGGATAATAAGGACCAATACCTACTAAACACATATTTGGGCCAAGTAGTGTTCTGATGGCTAAACCGGTACCAGTCCTGTTAACCCTCAGAACCCTGTAAGAGAGACGCTAATGTCCCTGTTTTACAGAAGAGAAACTGAGGTAGAGGTTGAGAGAGGTACATTGTCACAGGTCAGAAGACCTGTAAGTAATGGAATCAGGTTTGACCCTGGACAGGCTGGCCTCAGGGTTGTTGCTCTACCCCTCGAACCTGCCGCCTTTCACCCATACTCTTCTGAATTGTCTTTTGCTAAGTTGACTTTTTCAGGATGCAGCTCCTGTTCCTGTGTTTCATTTCTTATTCACCTCTGTCTTCCCAGTTTTTCTTCTGATTCACTTTCATATTGGGGGAATCCCTTCTTGTCTCTTAGAGGGACTTCAGCTCTCTTGAGACGGTTTCCCTTTGTTCTTGCACAGTGGATGGCCCATTATATTCAGAGCTCTTAGAACCTAAATTGTTAGCAACTAATAAGCTACTGTCCCTTTCTTGAAGGGCAGCAAAGTCCCAATTCTCACATTTTCTAGAAAGTGAGTAGAAATGTTTGCACTGCATTCTTTAAACACATCAAAGAAAAAGAGCAACAAAACAGCTGAATTTAGACAATTCACAAGGACAATCAAAGAGTAGCACACAAAATATAGAATAGCTTAGCCTCTGAGCTCAGCCTGCATTTGTTCTACTTAAATAGCTAGCTGAATATATAACTAATTCAAATCCTTGGTTTGTCCATTGTAAAATATATCTAATTTCTAGCTCATTCTGTGATTGTGAAAATCAGTGGAGATGATGTGTATAAAGTATTCACCATAGTGCAGTGAAGGGCACTAGTAAGCTTTTTTTTTTTTTTTTAAATATTTTTAGTTGTTGATGGACCTTTATTTTATTCATTTATTTATATGTGGTGTTAAGACTCAAATCCAGTGCGTCACGCATGTTAGGCAAGCGCTTTACCACTGAGCCACAACCCCAGCCAACTAGTAAGCTTTTGATAAAAGATATTTTCATTAATTTTGATTATGATGAAGATTAAAGCCCTGAATGATTAAATAACCGGTTAAGTTGGTTGCATTTACTCTATGAATTCACTGAGGAACCCTGTAGAGTCTGGGAATATCTTAAATCAGCCTGGGACTTGCCATGCTCTGACAACCCCTCATGACACATCATTTCAGAGTGCACTCAAGACCTGTTTACAAGAGGCTGGGAGGACACTTTTATATCACTGTGTTTAAAAACGATTGTATTTTTTTGGTGTGCTTTAAAAAGTTTCGGAGATAACAAATTATTTTCCAGAAGCAAGATAAAGCCAAATTTGTTGGAAATATATTAAAGACCAAATATATAAAAAAGTTGAAGGTGTAGAAAGGGAAATGAAGGGAAGAGAAGTTGATAACTAAGTAAATGGTTCAGCCATTTAGATTGAAAACAGCAAATTCTAAAGGTAGGATCACAGCTTAGTGCCAGGCAAAAAGACATCACGTTTTTTAGTTGTGCATCTTTTCAAAACAGAAGGTAATATGAAGAAATGGAAGAGAGAGAGTAGGCTGGGTTCACTGTTATGGGCAGAAGAGAAGCCATGCTCTATATACTTTTTTTTTTTTTAAAAAAAACAAACACAGTAGAAGCAAAGGCATATAAATGCAGGCCAAAAGGGCCTTAAAACAATACAACACAAATCCCTATCTGACCATGCACCTTGGGAGGACTGGCAGATTTCTATTTCACAGCTTATAATAGCTTCAAAGACACGAGCAATAACCAAGTGTGTAGGGTAGAAAGTCTTGAATTTCTAAGTCAGAGGAAACCGACAAGCTGGGAAAAGATGGAGCAGAAACTGATAAAAAGCATTGTAAATTGAGCACCAGTCTCTAATATGTAGACATAGGTGATTAATTTTTAGTTAAAAATCATTATTATATAAGTAATGTCCATATTTTTAGTAGGGAAATGTGGGGTGATTAGATCACTTATGAAAAGTTTTTGAAATCTTGTAGAAACATACTTAACTAAAATTTCTAGGGAATGGGCACATGCCACCAACTATCTGATGAAAGTTATTCAAATTCTAGGCACAAAATATATGAGGAATTAACCATTATCTAGAAAGTATGAAAGATTGACTTATTGCCCCCAGTTCTTCATCCTGCCTGGTATCAGTATTGCTTGGTTTGTGGCTTTGTAGTTCCTCTTGTTATTGGGAGTGAAGTAGCCCCCCAAAGACCTTACCATAATTAAGCATCTCCAGGGACGCCCCCCAACATAATTAGGCTTCTTGTTAACAAGATTTTACAAAGAATGTCAGCAGGATTTTTGTAGAGAGCTCTCATTGTGGTTTGTAGTTTTCTCTTTCTTGTAAAAGCTAGGTGCTACAATCAAGCTTGTTGCTGTGCTGAAGATATTATCTGTTTTCTTGGTAAAAACTTGTGAAACCTACGTTTGACCTAAAATATGGGACAAAGAATAACAATTACATACCCACCCACTATCATGTAACCATCCCAGTGAGTATAAATCTAAAACAATTTCCAGACCATGGGAGCTAGAGATTTTTAGCTCAAATAAACCTGCTTCCTGAAAATTCCTCCAGTGTCCAGCCTCAACTATCCTACAACAGGAGAGAGCTGTTTGATTACTTGATTTTGGACTCAGGCAGGTGATTTGCTTTGTGCAATGAGACACTGGCACAGAAATATCCTTGCATGATTACCTTGTCCTCTCAAACATGTAAAATTTTCCAAAAGAAGATCAAATTCTAACTACTTCTTCATCTAAAGAGGATAAAAGACACAAAGACCAACTCTAAACCAATGTGAAGATGGGAGCTAAACCCAACTTAGCTCACCCAGAGCAACTGACTCCAAGTTGGCTAGGAGACTCACTTGTGAGATTACTGAAAAAATTTTGGAATTGCTTATTACACAGCAATAGTTGGCTGATACAATGTATCTTCCTGAGTTAACTCTGTTTTAGTGAGGAAACAATAGAGATATCATTGTGGGTTATGCTTGGAGCCACTAATAATTAAAAATACTAAAGTTTAAAGTTCTTGTTCCAATAATATTTTCTATAGAGAAAGCAGTCAATAAATGAATTTGGCCTCAAATATATCCTACTCTCTTTACTGCACAACATCTATCAAATGAAAATGAGCAAGGAATCATTTGGAACAAAATGTATGGTGTTTCAAAATACACATTTTGTATAGGCAGGTCCTCAGTGGCTGCTGGAGGTACAGATTGGGGCATGGGGCTTATTTAACTAATGAGTTCCTCTGAATTTTGTATTTAAATAAAATCCCAAAGCTGTTTCAGCTTGCCTCCAGAATAATAGTACTTTGAAGAAAAATTTAACACTTTTTCAATGGAAGGCCATTTCTTTCATTGCTACACTGAATCATTAAAATGATTGTAGTATTTAAATAGACAAATGTCCTTTTTAAAATTTTCTTTTCTTTTTTTTTTAGTATCAATTGCTGAGAATGGTAGTATTTAAAACTCTTCTACAGTAACTCCCTAATTTTAAAGGTTGTCCATCTTGCTCTGACTCCCTGCTGGATTCTTGCAGAACTTTCCACACATGAAGGCAAACTGAATGAGACTATATCCCCAAAGGAAGAAATTAGATATTAAAACCCAAGATAGTTGGAAGTTTCCTTGGAAATATAATAAAATGATGTAATAGCAGCAACCAACATTTATTGGCATCCTAATCTTTACAAATGGCACCTACTTTCTAATCTAATGGCAAATGCCTTATGAGACCCATACATCTCTGGCCTCCTCTCACTTAGTGGCTTTACACTTTTACCAAAGTGCTGCACTGGGAAGGAGCAGAAATGGAGTTTGAATGCATGATTCAGATCTACTATAGTGTGGATGTGTTTTGAACCTCTCAAATTTATGTATTGGAGGCTTTATCTCACCATGGCATTATTAAGGTATTAAAAGAACCTAGTTAAGAGTAAGGACCTAGTTAAAAGTGTTTAGGTCATGGTAGCCATAGCCTTTGAAAAGGATTAATGCTGGTCTCATGATGTGAGTTATTTCTTGTGGGAATAAGTTGTTTAAAAAGGGTTAAGACTAGTCCTTCCTCACTCACTGGCACACTGTCTTGTAGTGTGATCTTTCCTTTTTGCGCGTCACCTGCCATGATGTAACAAATAGCTAAGAATGCCCTTACTAGAAGCAGAAACACAGGGGTTGCCTGATCTTGGATATTCAGGCTCCAAAACTGTGGGCTAAATAATCCTTTTTTATTTGTGAAGTACCCAGCCTCAGGTATTTTGTTATAGTGACAAAAACCAGAATAATGAGTGATCTTACTGGATTTTGCTTGTGACCAGAAACAGAAGCAGGAAGGCTCGGGGACTTCAATCCAGATTTTAGATGCAAACTAGATTAAAATTCCTGGTAGCTACATGAGCTTACCTCCTCTGTACCTCTCTGAATTTCAGTTTTTTCAGCTAGCAAATGGTAATTAAGACGACCAATACTCCAGGGCTTGTTTTCAAAGAACAAATGAAATACTGATCAGGGGCTGGTATTGTTCTTACATGGATCTGTTACTCATCAGGAACCTCATGTCCCGTAGGGTAAAAGCACTTGGGGCCAGGATGAGTTGGAGTGTTGCTTGTTATTCCATATTAGGAAAACCAATACTCATTTTACTGAGTATTGGTTTTACTCAATATAATGAAGCTACTTTAGGAAAAAGTGTTCTGCTTACAAAATAGTAGGGCAGGTAATCTATTTCTACAAAACCCATTTTTCAAATGTGTAGACATGACTATGAGAAAGAGCAGTCTAAATATAAAAGATATAGGCAACTATGGTCAACTATTTCAAGAACTAAATCTGATTCTTTTATGATAATAACCTGTAACTACTTCTAGTTCAGCAGTTATAATAATACAGTCAGAAAACCAAAGGTAATCCCATGGTCCTGAAGGCACATGTTTGGTATTAAAAGAAGTCAAGCAGGCTGTGTGTGGTGGTGCCCGCCTGAAATCCCAGCTTCTCAGGAGCCTGAGGCAGGAGGAGTACAAGTCCAAGGCCAGCCTGGGCAACTTAGTGAGAACTTGTCTCAAAATAAAATAATTTTAAAGAGGCTGGGATATAGCTCAGTGGTAGAGTGTTTGCCTACCTTAGCATGTGAGAAGCCCTGGGTTCAATCCCCAGTACTGGGAGCAGAGTAGGGGGGATTCAGTCAAGTTAAAGGAAACCCTGGATAAATTTGCCAAATATTGTCTACAGAGTCCAAATGTTCTACTTAGTTGGCTTTTGATCCCACTAATGTGCACCATTTTGACAATAGGCATAAAAGAATAATTTCAATAGATGAAAATTTTGCTTCCTTGCTAGGAATTTTTCTAGTCTGATTTCAAATATGTAGAGAAGGTTTACTCATGTAATATTTGAAATAAAAATTTTAAATGTGACTAGGTGGTAAATGAAAAAAAAAATCACAGTTCTCTAAATGTCACCTCATTCAGCAATATATGTTGTCTGTTTTTCCTCAGCAAGTGGTGAAATGAAAAATGTCATGTACACACAAGGTTGACAAATTGATTTTTTTTGTGTGAGTACACATCTTTGCATTAAGGATCAGAAAAAAAAGAAACATTTATACTTTGCAAGTTTAAATGTGGAATTTATACCATTTGGCCCATTGAAAATTTGCTAAGAAGAGCATAGAAGTAAACCATCAATATTTCTGTGATGTTTTGATTTTTACTGGTGAAGTTTTCTTAAGTACCACCTGTTTCCCTGAAGCGGAATTCAGAAGGTAAATTACAATTTTCAAGTATTATTATTTATTTTCAGCATTTCTAGCTAGAAAACATAAAATGTTAAAATAATCTTAAAAAATGATACATAATTCTTATTTTTTCAAAAATAACTAGATATATAATTTTTGTTCCTTCTTCATGCAGGATTCCTGGATTCACATATGATTATGCTCTAAACTTTGCTCTTCTGAGAGCCCACAGCCTTCAGAATAAATATAAAATATATATAATTTCCCCTTGAGGTCACCTGGAAGATGATTTCCTAGAAGAACAACAAAAAATTGTTTTTAAACAATGGATAAATGTGTAGTTGTGGAGACTCTGATTAAACTTCTTTGTAAGTTTTAAGCCAAGGCAAAAGGGGACAAACCAGACGTAATGGAATTCATCTTGCCAGCAGCATTATATGGCATTTGCTCTCCCGAACACTAACTTCAGCTGTGATTTATTAGGGGACCAAGTTCATGTCATTGCGTCTGATCTTCAGAGACCTGGCTTCAAATCCTGATTTTACTCACAATTGAAAATGGGGCTGATGGTCAGGTCCCAGCTCCGTTTGACATGATTGTCAGCCTACACTTGGGAGAACGGCCATCTGGAAAAACAGGGAGTGTTAACTTGCAGGTCAGGGACTCAAGCGCATTTGGGTGGAGTTCTTATCTGCAGTGAGGCTGGGAGGGACTGTGACTCCTGACCCTCACAGTGGGACATGCATTAAGCTGCCTGACAAAGCAGGGCAAAATAATCCTAATATCCTCCTAAAGAAGCTTTTGTCCTTTACTTTTATTTATTTTTGTCACAGCTTAAGAAAATGACAAATTAATAAAATTTCGGAAAAGAAATAGCTCTGAGACTTAGAAAGTCTGTGTAAAATCTTAAAGGCTGCTAGTTTGGCTTCCTGGCATTTACTTACCCTGTGTAACTTATAAACAGTTTTCTTGTGGCTACTGCTTCAGCATGGACTTCTGAGAAGAGGACAGGGAAATTAGTTTTGAGGAAGTTTATCACGCTGGGGGTAAGGTGTATGCTTAAGTATAATTTTTTTTTGTGGCTTAGAGAAGGAATATTGTTCGCTAACTTCTGTGAAGAATAAGGAAAGCAGAAATTTGTGAAAATTCATCTTGTAATCTGATATAAGAGAAAAAATTCAATCAGCATAACTAAATTCAATGTCCAATTGAAGAGAAGAGACATATAAAAGGAGATGGCCAGAATATGATGTTAATCTGTCATCAGATTTTAGGAACTCTCTCTATGGAGTTGCCTCTTGCATTCGCTTGAGTATCTGTTGTTAATTCAGGAGAAGAGATGACTGCCCCACCATGGCAAATGTACCTGACTTGTGACCACATATCTGGAAGGAAGGAGACTACATAGCTATTTTTATTAGAACATAGTCTAAGTGGATCTTTGTTGGCTGAGAGGGAGCTGCTTCAGACAGATGCTTCCTTCCTTCCTAGAGAGCTCATCTCATCCATAGAAAAAGCAGGTAGTACCTGGGATAAATTATGCTTCAGCCACCTGCCTTGATAGACCTTGAATTGGAGTCTTCTTGACACTGGCTTCTATTTAACATTACCCTTTCAATGCTCCTACAAAGGTACGCACACTATTCTAAAGATAACAGGATGTGAACTACCTTCTGAGCCGGGTGTTGTTGTTATCCCCATTTCCCATATGTGGAGACTGTCACGGAGAGGTTGAGCTAAAGGTCAATGTCTAGTAAATAGGAGATAGGAGATGCAGGATTCCAACCCAAGCTCACTTCCAGCTCTGAAGCTTGTTCTAAGCTGCTTGATGGTGGTGCCCTCCTGACTAGCAAAGCTTTCCCACAAAATGAACGGCAATGTAGCAAGTACACTGGGTCTTTCTAAGGGACCATATAGCTCATTCTGACTACAGCAGTTAGACCTCTTCAAATTTGGCATGTGTTGTGTATGGCCATGATTGTTCTACTCTTAAATTCTTTAGTCAATCTGTAGATTCTCAGAGCTGGATAACCCTGTTGGAGCATATCCAGATCTATCAAATACTTTCATCAAATTGAACTTCAAAAACAACTAACTCTCCAAGGGATGATTTCCCCCATTATATTGATGAACCTATATTAAAGTTACCCTTTCTTTGATTGTCTCCCTCATAAACACATAAGCTTTGTGCAGCAGGGGTTTTGCTATAAGAGTTTGGCTGGCCCCAACATCTGCTTCACAGGGTATCTTATAGGTAGTAGGTATTCAAAGGGACTCAGAGAGGTTGTTGACTGCATGGGGCCAGCTGACCTTTGCTTCCTAGTTTCTATGGACTTCTAGGCTATGCCAGTGCACAAAGACCCTGCCTCCTTTCTGTTCCTCAGGGAATGGAGTTTTGTGACTGACTTTATGAAGTAATGAAATAGCTTTACTTGTATGTGTCAAACAGAACTTAATGATTATTAGAGATTCTGAAATAGAAATGGGGAAAAATGAAATTTTTATTGGGAGAAACTCCCCATATAACTATCAAACACCAATTTCACAAAAGAAACTAGAAAGACTTTAATTGCCTCTGAATCCATTTTACCAACTCTAAGGTGCCTTAAAAAAATTAAATAGTAGCAAATAAGAGATTATTAGGAAAGCAGAAGCAGCCATATATGAGTAGAAAAGCTTATTTCATTTTTGTCCTGCTTATGATTTGTGATATCTCAATTATGGGACATGGCATAGTAACAGAACTCCCCTGACTTAATGCCCAACATTTCTCAGATAATCTGAACAGCATAGCCTCTTAGCCCTCATATGACATTCCTCCTCACTCTGAGCACTTTGCTGCCTAGAACCGCCCAAGTCTGGTCTCCTCACTGTCACCAAAGGTAATTTGCTATTTTTATGTGCTTGTCTCTGTCTCTCTCCTACATAGCCACACACATACATACACACACCCCCATCCTACCCTCCACAGATTTTAATCTTCTTTGGGCTCTCATTTTGCTTTCCTCTCCACAGTTTTGTAGTACAGATGAGAAGATAGCAGAGCTGTTTGGTGGATGTGAAGGGAGGAGATAATTGAGGATTAAATCGACTCCTCTTCCCCTTCTAGAAGCACAGCACTTTCTTATCTACTTGTAGGAGAGGGTTAAGGTTTACTCAACTAGGAAGGAGTCATTTTCAGGAATTCGGAGGATTTTCCAAAAGGGATGGGTTGGACTGTTTACTGAAGCAGAGAAGATTACAAGCGACCTGGTGAGGGTATTTGTAGCATTGACCTCCAAGCGGGGATGCGCATGTTGGCTTCCCTTTGAGGTTTCTCAGGCTGGACTCTGTATCTGGTGGGTACCTCACCACTGAAAAAAGAAACTCAAAATTTGAGAATAACCCTATCCTTGACAAGATGTATCCCTTTATAGGGAGGATTGCAGCAGTTATCTAGCAATGAATTACAACATTCCACAGCTGTCTGGGCAGGAAATGAAGAAAATTATCCTGGCTATCTCAAAATGGGTGTTGGGGAGTGGGGGAGGGTGTAAAAATTGCAAGGGACTGCTCTAGAATGAGGCGCTGAGCCTGCCTGATTAATCTTATCTCTGATTACAGAGTCCTGGGCTACCAGATTTTAGATAGTTTTAGAAAATTTGAACTACCTAAAAATCAAACAGCATGGTTATATAGATCTCAGATAGTGAATTACAGCAAAAAAATACATTATTTTTGCCAGCAACCTGATTTTTCTTTCTCATTCTCTCATTCTATAAATAAATTGCATTAACAATTTTAGCATCCACTAATCAGAGAGACCATTCGGCATTTGGTTTTTTGGGATTGGCTTACTTCACTTAGCATAATGCTTTCCAGTTCCATCCATTTGCCTGCAAATGCCATAATTTTATTCTCTTTTATTGCTGAATAATATTCCATTGTGTATATGTACCACAGTTTCTTTATTCATTCATCTATTGAAGGACCTCTGGGTTGCTTCCACAGTTTTGCAATTGTGAATTGTGCTGCTATAAACATTGAAGTGGCTGCTTTACTGTAGTGTGCTGTTTTTAAGTCTTTAGGGTATAGGCCAAGGAGTGGGATAGCTGGGTCAAATGGTGGTTCCATTCCAAGTTTTTTAAGCAGTCTCCATACTGCTTTCCAGA
>PVHX01034110.1:0-12558 GCA_004024805.1 Geosciurus inauris | reverse complement strand
AAAAAAAAAAAAAAAAAAAAACAAACAGAATGTTTTATATATAAGATCATGTCATCACCAAACAGTGACAATTTTTTCCTGGTTATTTGTCTTTTATTGATTGTGTGTGTGTGCATGTGCTTATCCTTGCTAGGACTTGCTGTACAATTTTGAACAGAAGTGGTAAGAGTGGGCATCCTTCTATTTTTCATAAACTTAGAAGGAAAGCCTTCAACTTTTCATTGTTGACTATGATGTTAGTTGTGGAGTTGTCTTATATGGCCTTTACTGAGAAAAATTCATTCTGTACCTACTTTGTTGGTACCAGAATGGTGTTGGATTTTGTCAAATGCTTTTTCTGCATATATTGAGATGATCATGTTTATTTTTCTTTCATTATAATATGGTGAATCACATTATTTATTTGCATATGTTGAACCAATGTTGTATCCAGGGATAAATAAATACCATTGGATCATGGTAGATGATATGTTTAGTATGCTGTTGAATATGGTCTGCTACACTTTTGCTGAGGGTATTGTATCTGTGTTCAAAATGATATTGGCCTGTAGTTTCTTTCTGTGAATAGTGTCTATGTCTGATTTTTGTATTGGGGCAATGCTGGCATTGTAGAATTAGTTTGGACATGTTCTCTCCTCTTCAGTGTTTTGGAAAATATTTGGAAGCATCAATATTAATTATTGTTAAAATGTGTGAATTTAACTGTGAAATCATCTACTCTTTCTTTGTTGTTGTTTAGTTTTGTATTTGATGGGAGACTTTACTGATTCTATCTCCTACTCTTCATTGGCTTGTTTAGATTTCAAATTCTATTGTGAGTCAGTTTTCATGGGTTATATGTTTCTAGAAATGTTTCTAGGAATCTATTTTTTCCATGGTGTTCAATGTGTTGGCATATAATTAATCATAAAAATTTCATGATCCTTTTTATTTCTGTATCTTCAGTTCTGGTGCCTTCTTTATCATTTCTGATTTTAATTGTTCAAGTTTTCTCTCATTTTTTCTCAGTTAATCTAGCTAAGTGATTGTCAATTTGATTCAGCTTTTCAAATAACCAGCTCATAATTTGTCCTGACTCTCAGAATCTTTTCCATGTGGTTGATTGATTGATCCCTGTGTACCTTAGGTAAAAGACAATAAAGTCATTCTTGGGCTTTTTTTCCTTTTCCTTTTCAACTGAAAATGTTAAATTTTTTGACATCTGATTAAAGAGGCTAAATTCATTCATTTATTTACTTAGTATTTATCAAATATCTGAAGTGTACCAGACTCAAACAGAACTTATTTTTAATAATATTTTTAATACACCTAAAAGAGCATTTTTAAACTTTTTTGTAATCACAAACTAAAAATTGTGTCATGTGCTTACTTTAAATAAATTACAGATAATATTCAATAGCAATAAAGGCTTGTTTTATGCATATGATATATTGAATATGAGTCTGAAATTAAATAAGAACAACTCACAGATTCATTAACATTTTCAGTCATTTTTCTAGTCTTTAATTCTTCTCTGATTTTATAGTATCCTTTTAATAGCAAGAATTTACTATTTTAAAAAATTGAGAATGATCTAATGAAAACTTTCTCTTGTTTTATTAGATGCAAATTGAAAAATTGCTGCATCTTTTTTGTTGTTAATTTTTGTTTTACTTAATCTTACAATTTTTATCTAATACATTTATTTTTAGGATCTGAGAAACACACTAAATGTTTGTTTTCTTGTTTTCACTTTCATTTTTTGCTTAGTGAAACTAAGTAAGGAAATATGTTGGTTATTTGGTGTCTGTACCACCTGGCACAGACATCTGCCACTACATCAAAACTAGGTTTTCTTGGCTGCTTTTCCTGACAACATAGGTGCCTGCATCTTTCTGTACAGCTCCAAGTTGGTCATTCCACATTCACAGTTTCTGGGGAAATACCAGTTTTCCACATAGAGGAGAATGTTTTTACATTAAGGTAATGGGGAAAGGAATGTAGCTTTCTAAAATTTCTAAATTAAGATCTCAATATCTATAAAAATGTTGAGTTTTAATCAGTTCCAGAAAATTAAAAATGGATGTTTTCACAATAAACAAGACTCAAGAAATCATAATGATCTTGTTTTTTATTTGTTCTAATTAGTTATATATGACAGTAGAATGTTTTTTGTCACATCATACATAAATGAAGTATAACTTCTCATTATTCTGGTTGTACATGATGTGGAATTACACTAGTCATGTAGTCATATGTGTACATAGGGTAGTAATATTCCATTCATTTTACTATTCTCCCTACCCTCATAGCCCCTCCCCACTTTTCACTCCCCTCTGCCTAAACCAAAGTACCTCCATTCTTTCTTAGCTGCCCCTGCCTTAATGTGAATTAGCATCTGCATATAAGAGAAAACATTCAGCCTTTGTTTTTTGGGGATTGGCTTATTTCACTTAGCGTGATATTCTCCATCTCCATCCATCTACCTGCAAATGCTGCGATTTCATTCTTCTTTAAGGCTCAGTAATATTCCATTATGTATATATACCACAGTTTCTTTATTCATTCATCTGCTGACGGGCACCTAGGTTGGTTCCATACTTTATCTATTGTGAATTGAGCTGCTATAAATATTGATGTGGCTGCATTACTGTAGTATGCTGATTTTAAGTCCTTTGAGTATAAATCGAGAGATAGCTGGGTCAAATGATGGTTCCATTCCAAGTTTTCTGAGGAATCTCCATACTGCTTTCCATAATGGTTGCACCAATTTGCAGTCCCTTTAATAATGTAAGAGTATACCTTTTTTCTCATATCCTTGCCAAAACTTCTTATTGCTTGTATTCTTGGTAACTGTCATTCTGACTAGAGTGAGATGAAATCTTTTTTTTTTTACTATTAAATTGATTTTACTACTTGGTAACCATATTTATTTTTTTCATATTTAATTTATTTATTTGTTCTATTTAGGCTTACATGATAACAGAGTGCAATTTGGTTCATTATACACAGATAGAGGATAACATTTCACTTCTCTGGTTGTAAGTGATATAGAATCACAACATACATGCAGTCATACATAAAGTTAGGGCTATGATGACCATCATATTCCACCACCTTTAGTGTCCCCATGCCCCCTTACACCCCTGTGAAGAGAGTTCCTCCATTGTTCCCATGTCCTTCCCCACATTATGGATCAGCATCCACTTATCAATGAGTACATTTGGCATTGGTTTTCTGAGATTGGCTTACTTCACTTAGCATGATATTCTCCAACTCCATCCATTTACCTGCAAGTGCCATAATTTTATTCTCTTTTATTGCTTAGTAATATTCCATTGTGTATATATACCACAGTTTCTTTATCCAGTCATCTATCAAAGGGCATCTAGGTTGGTTCCACAGTTTAGCTATTGTGAATTCAGCTGCTATAAACATTGAAGTGGCTGCAGCACTGTAGTACACTGTTTTTAAGTCTTCTGGGTATAGACCGAAGAGTGGGATAGCAGGCTCAAATGGTGGTTCCATTCCAAGTTTTCTAAGGAATCTCCATACTGCTTTCCAGATTGGTTGTACCAATTTGGAGTTCCACCAGCAATGTATGGGTGTGCCTTTTTCCCCAAAACTTTGACAACACTTATTGTTGTTTGTATTTGTGATAATTGCCATTCTGACTGGTGTGAGATGAAATCTTAGGGTAGTTTTGATTTGCATTTCTCTGATTGCTAGAGATGTTGAACATTTTTTCATATGTCTATTGATCGATTGTATGTCTTCTTCTGTGAAGTTTGTGTTCAGCTCTTTGGCTCATTTATTGATTGGGTTGTTAGTTTTTTGGGGGATAAGTTTTTTGAATTCTTTATATATCCTGGAGATTAGTGCTCTATTGGATGTGTGTGTGACAAAGATTTGTTCCCAGAATGTCGGCTCTCTGTTCACTTCATTGATTATTTCTTTTGCTGAGAAGAAGCTTTTTAGTTTGAATCCATCCCATTTGTTGATTCTTGATTTTACTTCTTGTGCTATAGGAATCTTGTTAAGGAAGTGTGGCCCTAATCTGACATGATGAAGATTTGGGCCTATTTTAAGAGTAGTTTTGATTTACATTTCTCTAATTGGTAGAGATGTTGAACATTTTTTCATATGTTTGTTGATCAATTGTATTTCTTCTGTGAAGTGTCTGTTCAGTTCCTTAGCCCATTTATTGATTGGGGTTTTTTTTTTGTGTGTGTGTGTTAAGTTTTTTGAGTTCCTTATATATCCTGGAGTTTAATACTCTATCTGTGGTGCATGTGGTAAAGATTTTCTCCCATTCTGTGGGCTCTCTTTTCATGTTATTGATTATTTACTTTGCTGAGGAGAAGCCTTTTAGTTTGAATACACCCCAATTATTGATTCTTGATTTTATTTACTTCTTGTGCTTTAGGAGTCTTGTTAAGGACATCAGCTCCTAAGTTGACATGGTAAAGACCTGGGCCTGTTTTTTCTTCTGTTAGGTACAGGGTCTCTGTTCTAGTACCTAAGTCTTTCAGCCACATTGAGTTGAGATTTGTGCATGGTGAGAGATAGGGTTTAATTTCAATTTGGTATATATGGATTTCTTGTTTTTCCAGCATCATTTGTTGAAGATACTCTTTTTCTACAGTGAATGTTTTTGGCGCCTTTGTCTAGTATGAGATATCTGTATTTACATGAGTTTGTCTCAGTGTCTTCTATTCTGTACCATTGGTCTATGTGTTCGTTTTGTATCCAATGCCATGCTGTTTTTGGTACAATGGCTCCACAATATAGTTTAAGGTCTGATATTGTGATTCCTCCTGCATCACTTTTTTTACTAAGGATTGCTTTGGCTACTCTGGGTCTTTTATTTTTCAAAATGAATTTCATGATTGCTTTTTCTATTTCTATGAAGAATGTCATTGGGATTTTGATGGAATCACGTTAAATCTGTATACCGCTTTTAGTAGTATGGCCAAAAATATGGATAGATTTCTGCCTATCCAGGAGCATGGGGATCTTTCCATCTTCTAAAGTCTTCTTCAATGTTCTGTAGTTTTCATTGTAGAGGTCTTTCATCCCTTTTATTAGATTGCTTCCTGAGTATTTTATTTTATTTTATTATTGAGTTTATTGTGAATGGGGCATTTCCTATGTGAATTTCTTAATTTCTCTTTCAGTGGATTTATCTCTGATGTATAGGAATGATTTGATTTATGTTTGTTGGTTTTATATCTTGCTACTTTGCTGAATTCATTTATTCATTCTAGAAGTTTTTTGGTGGAGTTTTTTAGATCTTCTAAATATAAAATCATGTCATTGGTAAATAGTGATAGTTTGCATTATTTTCCTATTCATATCCATTTAATTTCTTTCATCAGTATGATTGTACTGGCTAGAGATTCCAGGATTATTTTGAACATAAGTGTCTTGTTCTAGTTTTTAGAAAGAATGCTTTCAATTTTTCTCCATTTAGAATGATATGCCTTTGGCTTAGCACATATAGCTTTTATTATGTTGAGGTATGTTCTTACTATCCCTAGATTTTCTAGTGTTATGAACATGAATGGAGCTGTGTTTTGTCAAATGCTTTTTCTGCATCTATTGAGATGATCATGTGATTTTTGTCTTTAAGTCTATTGATGTGATGAATTAACATTTATTGATTTTTAGTATGTTGAACCAACCTTCAACATAAAATGATCTTAAATTAAATGAAGTCACATATTTCATATGGTTTTACCTACATTTCTCAATTTAGAGTAAAATTGAACATTATTACAATTAAGCTTATTTTGTATGGCTTTTGTGGGAGCTTTACTTACACAAATCACAAGGTTTTTCTTTTCTTCCCTAGCCTTTTACACATATTCTTTTAAGAAAGTCCATTTTAAAAGATTCTTTTTATGGATAAAAGCTTTTCATATATTTTTTTTCTTTTATGAAAGGCATTCAAAAGCTTTACCATATGCACATAGCATTTTAATCATGGTTGTAAAGGATTCTGCAGATTTAAATCCTCTACTATTTTATTATTATTTTTATTATATACTTTATTTTTCCTTTGAAGTGTGTGAAATTGGCACAAGGTGGAATACTTAATTCTAACCATGAATTATTCAGATTTGTTTTTCAGAATTAAGATTGGTTTAAATGGCTTTGGATTTTCCTTTAGTGATTCTTAAATATTCTAATGCAGCTCATAGGGCTACATTTTTAGTTGCGTACAAAGCTCGTTGAATTAACATGTACAAGTTATTGCAAAAACAAACCCAGACCTTGCCTATAAATGTGTGTCTAATTTTAGTCTGATTTTCTAGCATCATACAAGGCATAGCTGTCTGTAGTTTTATATGTTTTATGTTCCTCATTTTGGGGAAATGGTGGGAGAAAATGAATCCAGTTAATCTCTCAGAAGTACCCTTGATTTAAGAAATGCCTTATCATTCCTGAAAATAGTGCCTATACTGTCTCTTTAATAACAAATTGTGTTGTTACATATAGACAAAATGTACTCAGGAATTAACACCTCTGATTCTTATTTATACTAGCATGTATAATTGAATATAAATAAAATTCACATATAAATATATTTTATGACTTAAAATATCACACATTTTTTTCCACTTTAAATTTAAATAGTGAGATAACATCATTCTTCAAAATATGAATTGGAATTTATACTTCCTATAAACAAATAGTAACAAATGCCCTAAAGACTAATAATTAGTGAAAGAAGAAAACAGTTTTGAAGAGATTAATGTGAAAGTGTGACCAAAAAAATTGTTTTTATTATCAATATTTTAATTAGGAATAATTTAGAGGTACAAAAGGTGTTAGAGATCATCTAGTTCAACATTCTTTTTTTTTTGTAAATGAACAGACCTGGTTAAGTTAATAACATTGTAAACTGAAACCAGTGTTAGGATCATCACTTGATATCAACAGTTTTATTGCTGGTCATTGTTTGAAGACAGTCATGTGAAAAATTTTCATTAGAAGATTTCACGTGATAACCTAGATTAAAAAATGAATGTGACTGGATTTAATTTTGAATACTAAATGCATAAACTACCATCTCTAAATATCTGAAAGAAAAAAACTGTGGAAATGCATTACAAAAGTCATTCTAAGAGTATATTCTTATATAAAAATACATATGGGCTCTTATTTGACTACCTGTTAATAATCATGTTGAACTCTTCAGAAATGCTTGTTCTCTTCAATTTCTATATAACTTCTTAGAGCTTAAAGGACTAAGGAAGCCAGTTTTGCCATAAGGGAAATAAAATCTTTGTGGGATAAAGGACACTTTCATCTAAAATAAAAATTTATCAAGCTGAGTCTTATATGACCAAGTAATTTTGTGGTCTAGTCCAGAGACTTTGTTCAGTGAAAGTTTGAGACTGGCATAATTCACTTTGAATTGATCAATAAGAGAAAGTTTAAAAATTTGAGTAATGATAAAATGGCTGATAATGGAGAGAAAATAGCAGTGTTGTGAGGAAGATGATACAAATGGATGTATAGAGAGGTAATCTCTAAGTGGTATTGAGTACTTAATAGGTCATTTTAAAAAGCTAGGTTGAGGTTATATTGTACAGGGTTTTAAATGCTGTGTTGAGTGTTGGAATCAGTTCTTCATTTTATTATATGCTATAAAAATTTTTCAGAGAAGTAATAATAATGAATCTGATGCTTAAATAGCATTAATCTGATGGTAGGAATGTGGAGGACACTGAGGAAATGAAAACATAAAGGAGATGCAAATTATTGCATTAGCCAAGGCATGAGATCATAAGGATGCAGACTTTATTAAGTCACACTAGTGTTCATGCATCCATCATCATTCATCTGTCATCTGTCCATTCAACACATAACCCTTAATATTCCCTGGTTTTTTGTTTGTGTTCTATTGGGGAACGAGATAGATTTCCAAAAGGAATATAGAATTGGAGACCTCAGACAATGGGAGTCTCACCACCCTAGATTGAAACCCAAGGCTAAAGCTTGTTTTTTTTTTTTTTGTTTTTTGTTTTTGACTGCTTGAATGGAAAGTCTTACTGACTCACCCTAACATTAGTCATCCTCAAAGAATTGTTCTTAATTGAAGTGGTTCTTCTGTTTTAAGGAACCAAGTACAGGACAAACTCAGGTCAACAAATACATTAAACCATCCCATTACAGGAATAAGAAACTAAGATTGTACACTTTCAATTGAGTAAGAAATGTTAGTTCCTCATCAATAGAGTACAAAAACCCCTAGACAACCCTTTGACATCCCTCTCTTGGGACCTCTTTGTCGTTGGGAGCTCTGCTTTCTGTTACACTAATAAATACTGTTACTTTGTTCTCTTTCTTGTATTTCTTGCTCTCTCTCCGTGGATTTCATTCTCAAGATAATCCATAAAACAAAGTGCTCATCTATCAGTATCTATACACACGTTTGTGTGTGTGTGTGTGTGTGTGTGTATGTTATGCTGTAATGAGTTGAACAGGTGAAAATTATCACATCTTATTACCCTAGGTGATATGAGAGAGTTATGTTTGGACATAAAGACCTCAAATCACCATGATTAGGAAGGATCTTCTGGAAGTGATGCTTCGTGGACATGTAAAACATTACCCTAATTGACAGAAATATCTGACAAGAAGGAATTATTGTGTACAAAGTGTAGTAGTAGAAAGTATTGCACATTTGCAGAACTAAATATGTTTGGAATAAAGAACATATTCTGTGCAGTGGTAAGTCATAAAACAGCAAACAGTTGTGCTTCTTGAATATACAATTAATCAATACATTGCTGTGCATACTTATCTATCAAAAATGTGACTAAATTGTTTTTTTAATCAGATCATTTATAAGTAATGACTTTAAGAAATATAATTTAGATTTGCATTTTTAAAAGTTTGAAATAGTGATAAAACCGATGTATATTTCATTGAGAAAAATGTTGAACTTTGAATAGAGATAATTCTCCATAGGTCACCAGCATTTGTCCATGTCTTGTGAGTAAAATCATTATCTTTTTAAGGGTGTTTGCATAGGGAACAGCATTAGAAAATACAATGTATCCCTTTGGAAGAAAGGGCAGACATGATTACTGCTCATTTATGAAATATAGTTGATAACTCATGATTCTTCTCCTGTAATGCAACCCACTGCATATGCAGGTGGCACCAATCTTTTTTTTTGCATATCTTTATGGGAACTGAGGCTCAGAACTTGTGTATAAAAATTCTGATATAGCTATGAATAATAAAGTCCTTTTTCTCTGACTCAGTAATCTTGTGGCTTCTGCAGGCATGCACCAAACTTCAGCAAGCTAAATTGTTAGTTTGCAAATAATGTAAAACTTTAGACCTTTTATCTGTGGTTTTACCTTGGGAAGCTATTTTAGAAATCTCTCTGAGAGAGCCAAAACACCCTTTGTGCCAAAAACATTTACTAAAAATGAAACAGCTTTGGTCATAAAAATAGACTGATAGCAAATTCTTTATTATTGAAGGAGGATGGATGAAAGCATTGTGTGTTGATTCATAAGATTTGAGGAAAGTCTAGGAATTGGTAGCAAGATATGTTGCTTATGTTAGTGGTCCTGAGTTGATGGTTTTGAACTGGGTTTGGGGTGAAGATTAGCTTTTGAGGATGGACCTCTTATGAATGGTATGAGTTCCCTTATAAAAGAGGCTGCAGAGAGCTGCCTAGGCCCTCTTCCCTCCCACCATGAGGACTCAGAGAGAATGCACCATTGCAGGAACCAAGGGATGGGCCCTACTCACCAGACCCCAGACACTTAGTCTGAGTGTACCTTGATCTTCAACTTTAAGTTCAAGATCATAAGTTGTCCTTCACTTCATTGCTTTTTAATAAGGAAGAATTGGTAGAAGATAGAGTATTGGGCATTGAATAGTGCTGGGTTGTTGTGAATGCTCCCTTCCTTAGGAGGGATTTCCTTGGCAATCAGATTGTCAAGTCTCAGCTTTGTTTCATTAAAACAACTAAAACTAAGACTTTTCCTAGGTAGATAGGATTCTGCCTTCTTTCATAAAACAGTTTTGTAGCTACACTGAAACTGAAGGTAGGAAAATTTGTGCCTGCTCTGGGCAGAAACCAGGTGACTCATTCCAACTTTGGCTGGTTTGCCTGAGACATTATGTAATTAATGCCCAGACATTTAATACTTATTAATGGCACCACCTTGGTTGTTTTATTCCCCAGTTCCTCTTATGGTTTGTAAACCTTAAATTTACTTACTCTGACATGACAGTGAAAATTTTCCAAGTAATTTTTACTGAGTTCTAGTGGCTAGAAATGTGCTTCGGCTCTTGAGAGATTTCTATGACAGATTCCCAAGGTAAACCACAGATGAAGCAGTACATAATATTGAAACTCATTATACTTTGGATTGTATTTATAGAGCTCATGAAGGTGACCTTCGGGAGGATGATATATTACACCAAAAAATTATAGGTGAATGCTGGCAGTCAATCTGCAGCTCAAGGTAGTTCCTGTAACCTTTATGCTGACACAAGGTAAAAACTTCAGAGATGTTATGAAAATGGGGCAGTAATTTCTGTGTATTAAGGCAACTCCTTATAGCATTTACCTCTGTGAGAGCCATGGTATCCCAAAACAGCAAATCTATAGTCCTTGTGGGAAAAGTGATGTGGTGATGACTGCAAAAATAAAGGTCCTGAAATATGAAAGAGATGATTTCAGAACAGTCTTCTTCTAGCATGCATGGAACTTTGGTAGACTATCAATTACCTTGCCTTTAGGTGAAAACACTTTACATACTCTTATTCATATACCTGTTATTTTTGAAGTTATAAAATAATATTAATGTGCTGTTGAAGCTAATTTTCGGAGATAGTAATTCTATTCTATCAGTATTTATGCTTAAGTAATAAAATCTCATTTTCATTGAAATTTAACTCCCTAAATATTTTACTATCCAAAATCCGAATGTGTGCCAAACTATCAGTCAACACTGTATAGTACAATGTGAGTATAATTAGGTAGAAGTGCTAGATTAATTGTATATAATCTGTTTAGGAGAATCCCATATCATTCTAATAGAAAATGATTTTACCATCTACATATAAATACAACAGAACACTGGTCTACAAGGAAAAATATGAGTACCAAATCAAAATATGTTAATTTTGATTAACATATTAACATATTCAATGTTAATTCATTGAAGAACTAACATCTTAGAAATATAACAAAACCAAATCATCAGGGGCTGGGGTTATGGCGCAGTGGTAGTGTGCTCGCCTAGCATGTGGGAGGCACTGGGTTCGATCCTCAGCACCACATAAAAAAAAAATAAAATAAAGATATTGTGTCCACCTACAACTAAAAAAATAAATATTAAAAAAAACCCCAAATCATCAGAAAATGTATATTCTACTTTCTAAGAGCATATTGCTAAAATTGTACAAACTGGACTTACACATTAATCAAATTGTGAATATCATGTTTTACCAGTGTGTAGGAATCACAGTATAATCAATGTAAACGTTCACAATATATCTGATAGTAACTGAGATGAGCATTTTTCCAGATATTAACAAAATATAATTGAAAATAGACAATAGATAAATTAAAACATATGATATAGTTGCTTTTAATTTTTAACAACTCTTGCTTGGTGCAGTGGTGCATGATGCCTTTAATCTCATCAACTCGGAAATCCCATCAACTTGTATATAATTTATATGTAGGGTAACAGTATTAAACCATGTGTCAAACTATCTATGAACATTTAAAATATATAAAATAAAGAAATTTGGAATCTTAATATTTGAAACACATTCTTAAAAGCCACTTAAGTAAGTTGTATGTAAAGTTTACAGCTAATATGAGAGTTGATAACACTAGTGATATAAATAATATAGACCTGCTCAGAGATAAGATTGCAAAAATATTCAAAGTTTTTTCATGAATATAATTATTAAGAAATAGCAGAACTTAAAGACAAAATTAGAATATGAAGCATAGGAAGTGAAAGAAAAAACAGAATGAATATTTATTAGTGATTGTGGACCAGACTATACAATGTGAAGAAATAAATTATAATAGTGGTTTAAACTCAACAAAGATCTATTTTGTGCTGACATAAAATCTGGTGTGAATCCAGAAACTCTCCAGGTCAGGTCTTTTTCATGAATTGATTCAGAACCAGTGTTTCTTCATTTTGTACTTGCGTCATTTTAATGTGTGTATCTCCTGAGTTATCCAGAGAGGAGGAGATAGTGTTGGAGGCTTATTGTGGATAATTTAAGATCAAAACCCAATGACATGGTTGCAACATAACTGCGGGAGCCTGTAATATATAGCTCAATATCCATCCATAAGACATAGTTGAATTACTTCTCTCAGAAGATGATGTACAATCAATAAACATATATATGAAGAAATGTTCAACGTCTCTAGCCATTAGAGAAATGCAAATCAAAACTACCCTCAGATTTCATCTCACCCCAGTCAGAATGGCAGCTATCCAAAATACCAGCAACAATAAGTGCTGGCGAGGATGTGGAGAAAAAGGTACACTTAAACATTGCTGGTGG
>PVHX01034109.1:0-12560 GCA_004024805.1 Geosciurus inauris | reverse complement strand
GCAGTTTTCAAGAATAGAAACAACAATAAGTGTTGGTGAGGTTGTGGGGGAAAAGGCACACTGATACATTGCTGGTGGGACTGCAAATTAGTGCAACCAATCTGGGAAGCAGTATGGAGATTCTTTATAAAACTTGGAATGGAACCACTATTTGACCCAGCTATCCTACTCCTTGGTCTATACCCAAAGGACTTAAAAACACCATGCTGCAGCAATGTAGCCACATTGATGTTTATAGCAGCATAATTCACAATTGCTAAATTGTGGAAGCAACCTAGATGCAGTTCAATAGATGAATGGATAAAGAAACTGTGGTATATGTACACCATGGAATATTACTCAGCAATAAAAGAGAATAAAATTATGGCATTTGCAGGAAAATGAATGAGTTGGAGAATATCATGTTAAGTGAAGTGAGCCAACTCCAAAAAAAAAAGGGCCAAATGTTCCCTCTGATAAGTGGATGCTGATCCATAAGGGGGGGGGGGGGGGGGGGGGAGATGAAGGAACTTTGGGCAAAGGGGAGGGAGGTAAAGGGAGGGGACAGGGTGGCAGGAAGGATGGTGGAATGAGGTGGATATCATTACCCTAGGTACATGAATGACTGCATATATGGTGCACTGATATATTGTGTACAACCAGAGAAATGAAAAGTTACGCTACATTTGTACACAATAAATCAAGATGCACTCCATTGTCAAAAAAAGACATGTTATCAATAAAATTTTACTTTTTATGTTGAGCAAAAATTTTAAAAAGATGGGAAGAGTGAGTTTAGTGCTGAGTTAAAGGGTCACAGTTAGGCTCATCTCAGGACCCCATTCAGATCCCTCCCCACATGTCCAATACTGAAATGGGATCATACCTCTGTGAATCCAATAGGCCACTCTATCATCTCTTCACTGATGACCAAGCCTTGACCATGTGGACTCTTAGAGACAAACTCTCCTACTTTAACCAGCAGCCCAAGTCCAGCAGGGAAGTTCACAGTGTTGTGGATATCATACTGGGCCATCTGGCTGCTGTTCTCACCTAGGGAGATGTGGTCCCCAGCGCTGTTTGTAAACTGGATTTTCTTCAATAATGGATGAAGCTGCAGAAGAGGCAGAATTTGACATGAGGACTGCATCCAAATGAAAGATGGAAAGCCATATTTACCAAGCAGTCCTTCTTCTCCACCTCCCTCGACCCTGGAGTCACTGCTGTTAGTGGCTTGGTTCTGTTTGGTGGCCACCATCTCATGGACTCAAGTGGGGAAAACTCTTCTCTTCTATCTGAAAATAATGTTGGAGTGGATGAATCCAGTCAGAAAATTCTAGGATGATATCTCCAGGGTGGCCTTGGTATGGGCTCCTTGCAATCCTGACCTATCAAATCCACTTAGGGCTTCTTAGGGGTCAATCCACTGAAATGGTTGCAACATGGATGGGTTTGTTGTTGGGGATGGTAGCATGAGTGTGTGCATATGTCAGAAATCATGAGCATGTTTACATTGAATATGAGCATTGCTTTATGTATCAATTGTACTTCAATAAAGGCTAAGAAAGCATGATATGAGTTGTTTTCTCTCTATGCCTTCAGACATTTTTTGGAAAATGTCATCATCTTGTAATGTTGCAGGTAGTGTGATCTTTGCCTTACAATAGAGAAACTGAAACTCCAGATTCTAATGATTTTTCATAGTGTGTGTTGTAACATTGAATCTCTGGGATCCATGACACTGTGTTGGGGAAGATAACTAACCTGTTGTTCTTTACAGAAATGTTTAAGTCTTCAGTTTTGTGGAGTTGAAGCATTCTGAATAATCTACAATTTTGTCATTGGATTTATTTTATTAAAGTCAGCTAGTTTTCTTGGAATCACATCTAAATAAACTCAATATGGAATATCAAATGTTTTTGTTAGTAAAAATAGACATTAGATAGCAAATTAAACTTGACATAATGTTTGACATGTACATATTTAACTACCTCTGTAAATAAAATTTAATTGATTTACTTGATAAATTTGGTTAAACAATTTCTCTCTTGAGCATGAGAACAAATGTTTTTAAGTGTGTATCATGGATGGTTTATGAAGTCAGATAAGCCAAATGGAAATTCAAAAAAATCCATACAAGACTCCAGGAAATAGCCTGAGCTGATGGGCATCATTGGTGACACTACATCTAAACATGGAACCACAAGCCTTGCTCCCAAACTTGTTCCAAGTTTTGGGAGAACAGTGATGTCTAAAACTGATTTGTTCTCTAGAGACATTTAAGGATACTATGTAGGAACCATTTCTCTTCAGTGAATGTATCTCCTGAAAGACTTGGGGCACTACATATGCAGTATTTTAGATGGATCAGCTGCTGTCAGATGTGGCCATCATGTTAATATCTTCTATATTTGTGTGTACTCCAAGGAAATGTATAGATTTGATTAATTGTTTTCCTATCTGTTTTGTCATGGGCTGTGTTTGGATATTTTACATAATTTTATCTTATACTTAAAAGTAATTTTATGTAATATTTTATTAAATTTTAGGAAATCATAGCCTCCTCTGGCAGAATTCTCCTAACACAGATGGCAAATATCTGTATATATCCAATTATCTGTATATAAAAATTATCTGTAATATATATAGTGTGAAGGAACCCATATTTCATTTTTCCTGATTCTGTGGATCTTAAGATGTCAACAAGGCTATGAGATACTTCAGAGTAATACCCACAGATGCTGTTGGTTGCCCAATGCATCATATGATTCTGGAGGAGGTTTACCTGCCAGGGAAGAAGACTAGGCTGGTCAGCATCTTCGGAAAATCCCATTTCAGTTTTCTGAACAAGCATTTTATGGAGGACATGGGCTACTGCATACACAGCATTATAGATGAAGTAGCTGGAGTCAGATAGGGTCATCATGTCAATTACTCCTGAAACAAACTCAAAGGATGCATTTGGAGGGCAATTATCAATTTGTCCACATAGTGACCCAGCAGGTGAACAATGAAAAAGGTGCAACCACAATTTACTGAAGTAAAAGTCCTCTGGGTACTGGGAAGGGTTCACTGTCTGAAGAAAGTGTTTGAAGCCAGGGATGTCCCCCTTGTGAGATGAGAATGAGAAGCTTCCATGAAAAGAGTGCAGCATGTGGTTCATCTCATACAGGATGATATCCTGTTTTGCGGCCATGATCCACACCTTCCCTGTGGTTAAAAAGAATTCTGATGCCATGTCCACAGTGATGAGGCTCCCTGCTTCACCATGGAGAATGTGCACATTTGCAGAGGAGACTCTGATCCTACTCATGAAGGTGATATCACTTGTTCCATACATTATCTTAGTGGCAGGGAGCTTTTCTGTTAAGGCCACACAGATACCATTCTTTACCATCTCTGCTTTCAAATAACTCAGGAACTGCTCTCCTCTCAAATCATCAGATATGAAGAGTGCCACCCAGGTCCAGCCAAAGTGGAGCAATAAGGAGACCATTCCATGGGCCAGAGAGCTGTCCTTGGGTGCCATTTGATAGAGCGATGGAAACTGGTCTTTATCACTTAGCATGGGATCAAAAGGTCCATATGTGATCTAGATGAGCAAAGAAAAATGTCATGATTCTAAGTTCAACTGGATCTGGGATTGCTCTTTTGTGCAAGGCTTGGAAGAATTTTCTAGGAGAGGACTGACAAATGGATCACTGTTAGGGAAAGAGAAAGAAGGCAGTTTCAGTCAGCTTGTTCTCTGCTGTGACCAGAAGACCTCACAACAACAATTAGAGGGGGAAAGCTTATCTGGGGGCTCATGGTTTCAGAGGTTTTCAGTCCATAGACAGTCAGCTCCATATCTCTGGGTCCAAGATGAGGCAAGACACCATGACAGAGATTCCAGTGGAGAAAAGCTACCCTTCCAGCCTACAGTCACCACCCAGTTCAACCATCAGTGGATGGATGCACTGATTACGTTAAGGCTCTCATAACCCAATTGTTTAACCTCTAAAATGTCTGGCACTGTTCCACACATGAGCTTTTGGGAGACACCTCATATCTAAACCACAACAAGTGCTCTAGAAATTGCCCAGTTCTCCTCTTTTGAACACAGGGAAGAGCATGATTTCCAGACCCACATCCTTCAGGAAAGGACATGTGACTTCCCATGAAAGACAATGTGCAAGACCCTCATGTGCTTTTCATCTCAAGTAGTGGGAATAAAGGATGGAATAAAAGGAGGTGTCTTGCAACCTATACAATTCCCAGGGGTTTGTTGTATCCCTCATGGGATATGGAATCCCAGCAGTTGAATTTCCCTTTGATTAGATGTGAGGGACTGTCATTGAAGAGATCCAAATTTCTCCCCAGAGTCCCCAGCCCACCTACCTGTGGGGTCCTGTAGAGCTCCAGAAGTGTTCCAATCTCAGCTGAGAATGCTGACGTGGTTCCTGCAATGACAGCAGCAGACTTGCTCTGTGTCTGGCAGCTGTAATTAGGGAGAGGCTCCACATTTCCACTTAGCCAAAGCAGAGTGCTCCACAAGGTGAACTGGTCACTTGGAAAAGCATTGTAGACTTGGAAACCCAAGGTCAGGTTGGGGAGCAGATGGGAATCCTTGTTGATCTCCTCGATGGCAAAGTAGACAGCCAGCACATACTGGTAGTTCCTCCACAGCCAGCTAAACACAGGGGGAGCAATGAGTGAAGATGATCCAACTATCCATTTCAGCGCCAGCTTCTCAGCTGCTCAAGGTTTGGCTTAGAGTAGGCTTCCCACTACGAGGGTGTCCTGCCCTGGCACATGGAGCTGGTGTGAGGAAGATTCTCTGGCACCTGGAAGACCTACAGTGGCTCTTTCCCCCTCAGGATGCAAACTGAGAGGCTTTCAGGGCATCAGGAGTGGGTGAGGTGACAGTTGCCTGGATCATTCAGCTGCCCACTGGGCAGATTTGGTTTTCAGTGTCCTGTACATGGGAGGTGCATCAACGTATGCACACGACAGCAAGGTGCTCCCCTCTGGGTCACGAGTGAGGGCCACACACTCTCCCCTTTGTAAACCCTTCAGCAAAGGTCGTGGTGCCTCCCAGCCTGTGGTCTTGTGTCTAGTTAGAGGCAGACACCAAGACACAAGCCCTTTGGACTCTCTGTGTCTGGAATAGTTTAAAAAGGGCCCCACTTGCCAGTTCTTGAAGCATTTGGGTCAGCATCCTCTACAGCCATTCCACATGGGGCATTTTGAGTGAACACTCTATATTTCACACTGTCACCTTACCACAGCTGTTTTATTCAATTATATTTTCTTTGAAAATTAATAGTTGATCAGAACTTCCAATTTGTTTTCATATCTTCAATCTGATTACTCCACTTAAATTATTATTGTTTCTTTCTCTTTAGTGAATCCTTTTTGATTTTATGTTTGAACATTTGAAGATTTTCTCTAAGTAGATTTTCCAAAAGTATTGGTTGTTGAATTTTAATATCATCTTTACTCTTATTCTAACAAAATTAGTGTTTTGTTTAATTTTCATGAATTTCTTTTCTTTGTTTAGAATTGATCTAGTCTTTTTCTGATATTTTAAATTGCAGGCTCATTTAAATATTCAAGAAGATTCACTTGTTAATGAATTATGTAGACAATATTTTGTAATACAGTGAGATTTTATCTCACAACAGTCATAGTGGCAATCATCAAGAATACAAATAAATAATGTTGGAGAGGATGTGGAGGAGAAGGAAGACTTTTACACTTTTGATGGGACTGTACATTGTACACACACTATGGAAATCAATATGGAACTTCCTCAAAAGACTAGGCATGGGACCACCACATCACCTAGCTATATCATTCCTGGGTATTTACCCTGAAGAATTAAAGTCATCTTACTACAGTGAGACATGCATGCCCATTTTTATAGCAGCACAATTCACAATAACTAAACTATGGAACCAGCCTAGGTGTCCATCAAAGGATGAATGGATAAATAAAACATGGTGTATGCACACAGTGGAGTTTTATTCAGCTATAGGGAAAATGAACTATATCATTTACAGGAAAATGGAGAGAACTTGAGACCATTATGTCAAGTGAAATAAGACAAACTCAGGGGGCTGAGGCTGTGGCTCAGCGGTTGAGTGCTTGCCTCGCATACGTGGGGCACTGGGTTCGATCCTCAGCACCACATAAAATAAATAAAGATATTGTGTTCATCTACAACAAAACAAAATATAAAAAAAAATAAATAAATAAGACAAACTCAGAAGGCCAAGGGTCATATTTTTTTTTTTATATTTGGAAGCTAGACAGGAAAAAGGAAAAGAAATGTGGGGATATCTCATGAAAATAAAAGGAGATAGTAGAAGAAAGGAACCAAAGGGTGGGCAGAGGGGAGGCAAGGGAAGTGCTGGAGAATGATAGTGGCCAAATCACACTGCTGTATCCTGTGCAGGTATAAATATGTAACAATGAATTCCACCATTATGTACAACTATAATGCACCAATAAAAATGTGAAAAACTAGCATGGAGCAAAAGTGAAAATGAAAGGTTGTGGAAAGACAAAAGACAAGTGAAATAAATAAAATTATATTGTATGCATTTATAAACATTTCAAAATGAAACCCACTATTATGTATAATTTTAATGCAGAAAATTAAAAAAAAAACTAAAAAAAAAGAAGCAAAGGACCTCACAATTCACTGTTCCATGTTTATGTCAATGTTTATGTCAATGTGCACAGTTTTCATAACTCATAGGGAAACACACACACACACACACACACACAAGCAAATACACTTACACAAAATCATGACCATACCTAATACACACACATAGCCTAGAAACTTACCTAGTAGCTCTCACCTCAGTCTTTGGTTGGAATAAAAATGATATCCGGGATAAGTCAGCATCCTGGTTCATGTAGTAAAGGGGAAAAAACCCCCCAAGGACCAGGTCTACATCTCTATAAATGGTTGGCCTCAAGTATTCTAAGCAATTCTTAATTTCCACCCATGAAGTGTGTACAGGCTGCAGGAGCAGGAAGAGAAGACTCAGAAAGAACACCATGCCTGGCTCTGCCCAAACAGAGACAAAGCCCTGTGCACAGTGTGAGGTGAGAGGTTGGAGCTGGATCATGTCTACAGTCTCAGCTCTGCAGGGAGAGTTAGTCTCTGAGTAGGGGACAGAAAATCCCCATTCACTGCATGCCCTCCAGCTGGGAAAGCACATGCAGGAGCAGCTGGCCAGACCTGGACATAGCCAGGAGCAAAGAGAATTAATGCAGTCTCAGTGCTGAGACCTCACCCTTAGTGTCCTGTGGTCAGGGCAGCTCTGGCGTCCCTGTCTTTTCTCTGCTTCCCTTCAGTCCATCCAAGAGCTCTGGGGATCAGTGCCTTGAGGCTCTGCACCTGTCACCCTGCAACTTGGTGAAAAATATTTTTGAAAAAGATGTTTGGGACTCCTCCTGTGGGGCCCATAATTTCATCATGTTTCAACAAGGTATTGGAGATGACCATATCCTAAAATTGTGAGTCCTGTAATCCTGTGATCTCAGGGGCCAGCGGTGGTTATGTTAGAAGATTGATCTGAGGAACTGGGCATGTTTGAATGAGCTGGTGCTGGAATCAACCAAACACCCAGCAGTGGAATTGCCCACGATGCTTTAACAAGAAGGTGAAGGGCTGAGGTCAGTGAAAACTTCCTGTGCAACTCACAGCAGGCCTGGACCAGCATGTCTAATGCCATCCTAAGGTCTCAGTGTCCTCCTGGAATAAATGGGCTTCATGATTGACAGGGTGTAGGTTGCACTGAGGAGAGATGGGAAGCTCACCTGGACCTCCTAACAGAACTGAAACTAGTTACCCCTGAGCCTGGTGTTCTGAGCTCTGTCCCTGGAGAATTCCTGCACAAGTCTCATTTTTGTCTGGCATCATGTGACTCAGCTTCCAAGCCCTGCTCTTCCCACACCACTTATCTCCTCTTGTTGAGTCCTTTTTTTCTCTCACAACTATTCATAAAAACATCTGTGATAGTATTTTCTGAATTATTTTTATTTTACATAATTAATTGACAAGTATTAACTGTATGTTTGACAGTGATCCATTCTGAGATAAGTGTGCACTTGGAATGGCTGTATCAGGCTATTGGACACATGTGTTACCTCACACACCATTTTTTTTCATGGTGCCAATACTTAAAATTGATGCTGCCCTTTTCAAGTATATCATATATCGTCATTAGCTGTGTTCAGCATGATGAGAGATTTCTTGAAAGTATAAAAAATGCAAAACCTCAATATAGCAAAAAGTTGTTGTTTTTGAAAAGTTAAACAAAATTGTAAACTGTGAGCCAGATTGACCAAAGCAAAAGAGAGAAACCCTAATAAGTAGACTTAGAGTTGACAAAAGAGAAGTCCTCACAGACCTTTCTGAAATACAGAGGATTGTTAGAAATTATTTTGAAAATGTATGCTCCAATAAGCTGGAAAATTTAGAAGATATTGACAAGTCTATAGAAACGTATTACCTACTCACATGGAGCCATGTGGATATAGAAAACTTAAACAGACCAATATCAAACAGTGAGTTTGAAGCAGTGATTAGAATCCTTTCAACAAAGAAAAGCCCAGGACTAGATAGATTCTCACCCATTTTACCATACACTTAAAAAGAACTAAAACCTATCCTCCTCAAATTAGTTCATGAAATAAGAAGGGATGGATCACTCCCAAATTAATTCTACAAAGCCAGTGTCATACCAATAGCAAAAACCAGACAAAGATACATCAAAGAAAGATAACTACAGACCAATATACCCAATGCACATGGACACAAGAATCCTCAATACAATATTGGCAAACCACATGCAAAAGAACGTTAAGAGGATTGTACATGTACACAACGATCAAGTGAGTTCTGTCCCAGTGATCCAACGTAGGTTCAACATACACAAAGCAATAAAAGTATTTCACCACATGAATAGAAGAGGGACAAGAATCATCAAATTCATAGATGCAGAACAAAAGCCTTCAACAAAATCCAGCACTAATTCATATTAAAAATGGTGGAGAAACTAGGAATGGAATTTACCTCCATATTGTAAAGACTGTATATAAGAAACCCAAGGTTGATATCAGACTAAACAGAAAATCTGAAAGCATTTCTTCTAAATTCAGGAACAAGAAATGATGTCCACTCTCACCACTCCTATTCAACATATTTCTTGAAACTCTAGCCAGAGAAATCAGGTAAGAAAAAGAAATCACAGGGATACAAATAGGAAAAGAAGAAGTCAAATCAGCTCTGTTCACTGAAGACATGATCATATGTCTGGAAGACCCAATAAAGTCCACCAGAAGACTTTTAGGAATGACAAAAAAATTCATCAGAGAAGCAGGACAACAATCAACACACACAAATCAATAGGTTTCCTTTCCTTTCCTCAAATAATAAATGCCCTGAGAAAGAAACCAGGAAAACCCTCCCATTTACAAGAATCTCAGAAACATACTTGGGAACAAATCATGCCAAGGATGTGAAAGACCTCCACAATATAAACTACAGAACATTGAAGAGAGAAATTGAAGAAGACTTTTGAAGATAAAAATCTCCGTGTTCTTGGATAGGCAGAGTTCTTAACAAAATGGCCATGCTACCAAAAGGGTTCAACAGATTGAATGCAATCCCACCAAAATACCAATAACTTTCTTAACATAATTAGAAAAAATAGTTCTAAAATTTATTTGGAAGAAAAAAAGACCCATAATATCCAAAGCAGTACTGAGCAAAAACAATGCTGGAGGAGTTAAGATACCTGATCTCCCATTATTCTACCATGCGATAGTAACAAAAGACAGTATGTTATTTGTCATCAAAATAGGCATGAAGACCAATGGAATTGAAGACACAGAGACAAAGCCCATAAATAACAGTCATGTGATATTCAATACTAGTGCCAAAATCTTATTGGAGGAAAAATAACCTCTTTAACAATTGGTGCTAAGAAAACTGGATATCAATGTGTAGAAGAATGAATAGATCCCTAACTTTAACCCTGCACAAAAGTCAACTCAGAGTGGATCAAAGACCAAGAAATTATACCAGAAACATTGCAACTTCTGGGAGAAAACACAGAGTCAAGATTCCAACATTTTGGCCCAGGCATGGACTTCTTTAAGAAGACTGCTAAAGTTCAAGAAATAAAACCAAGAAACACTAAGTCAGAAAGCATCAAATTTAAACTCTTTGCCCAGCAAAGTAAACAATTAAGATCATGAAGAGTCTACAGAATGGAAGGTCTTTGCCAGCTACTCGTCTGATGGAATTAATATCCAGAATCTCTAAAGAACTAAAAAAAACTTAACACCAAAAGCAATAATAAAAAATAACTCAATCAATAAATGGACAGGCATTTCTCAAAGGAGAAGTACAAATGGCCAAAAAATATATGAAAAATGTTCAACATCTTTAGTAATCAGGGAAATGCAAATCAAAAATAAATATAGATTTCACCTTACTCCAGTTATAATATCAAACATCTAGATTACAAATAAAAATAAATTTTGTTTTCCCTCCTTATTTTGGTCTAGCTTCTCCATATTAGAAAAAAGCATTCAACCTTTGGCTTTCTGAGTGTGGCTTATTTCACTGACCGTGGTGTTCTTCATTTTCATCCATTTACTAATAAATGCCATAATTTAATTCTTCTTTATGGGTGAGTAAAAGTCCATTGTGTATGTGTACCATATTTTCTTTTTCCATTCTAACCTAACATTCCTATGTAACCAAAAAACCAAACCTTAAAATAAATAGCAGAAAGATAGATCAGTAGTGTAGAAGGAAGGGAACAGGGGGAGGTAGAAGGGAGGAGGAGGAGGAAATATGGGGGACTGAATTCAAGCAAATTATATTCCATGCTTTTAAAATTATGCTGAAATAAATCTTCATATTATGTATAACTAAAAAGAAACAATAAAAAATTACTGGTGGAAATGTGGGGAAAAAAGGTACACTAATATATTATTTGTGGGACTCCAAATTAGTGCAAACACTTTAGAAAGTGATGAATCCAGCCTAGCTCTATCTTAAGATTGGGAGCCATCTTGACATGAGGTCATAAAAAGTTGATTTCTGTTTCACTTGCTTGGACCATGTCTGGCTTTGATTAGATAACTGCCCTCCCTCAAATCTCAACTTTGACTAGATCACTATGTCTGACTTTGACTAGGGCCAAATGAATGCTTCTGTATTATGCTTGCCAAAACCCTGTCAGCTGTAAATTCCTAAGATATCTACCTTTGTAACTCTTTGTGTTATAAAAACTTCCCTGCTCTTGGACCAGGCACTGCCCTCTGGCCCTGCTTTTGTTTGAGGCAGTCACTGAGTGTATTTTGCATATTTTGTGTACACTCTTGTATACACTAAATAAACTTGCTTAATTTGATTTAAAATTGGAGTTGATGGTCTTTTCTTTATGTCATGGGTTCAACCAAAGCACTGTAGAAAGATTCCTCAAAAGACTGTGAGTGGAACCACCATATGACCCAGCTACCCCACTCCTTGGTATTTATCCCAAAGAACTAAAATCAGCATACTATAGGCACACAGGCACATCAGTGTTTCTGGAAGTGCAATTCTTACCTATTGTTAAGAGTCACCTTTTTTGTTTCCTGGGAGGCATCCTTGAGGAACTTGAGGACAGCATGTTTGCTCTGCTAGTGCCATTTGCGTTAGGACAGGTTGAGGTGTGGCGCTGACCACAAGTGGCTTCCCCGGGAAGCAAGAGGGACAGTTCCCTCTTTGGTGGCCTTCCTCTTCATTGTATGGCATTTGATTGGCTCTTTAATTCTCTAATGGTCTCAGAAATCTCCTTGATCAGGAGGTCCTGTGGCCCAGAGATGTAGAGCGTTGTAGAGAAGTTCCCTCATTCCTTGGATTTAGGTTGACTCAAAGGGCAAAAGCCAAATACAAGTTTTTCTTGGCCTTTTAATTTAATTTTAGTTTTTAAGTCTTGATCTTAAACACTCAGCAAGCCAATCTCACCAGTTATAAAGTAAGAGTACTGGGCTTTAACTTTAAGGTCTATCTTATAGGTGGTGGCTGATCTATCTTAAAATAATTTGGGTTGATTGTTCTTGAAGTAGTATCTCTGTAAAACATTAACAGGCAATAGTTAGAGTTTCAGTAAAATACAAAATAAAATTAACAGCAGCAAAACATTTAGTTTGTGTAACAGCTTTCTCAAAGTTTGGCTGAGTTATATATTATGTCCCTGTTTGAGGTCCTAATGATCTTTACAACAAAATTAATCTTTTGAACATATATTTAAATGAATTGGAGTCTGATCTATTGTGAAGCCATTGTAGTAAGCTGGGAGACAGAACTATCTCAGGTAAGACGGGGCTCCTTGTAAAATCTTAGTAGAATATTAAATAGATTAGGTCCTCATTTATTTAAAAGATCACTCTGATGTAAAAATAACTTAAAGTCTTATCTTATTGATGATAGGTTCAGTTATAAAACATTAAATGATATGAATGGATATCATACAAGTTCAGTTTGGAGAACATCAGCTTGATAAAACATTTTTAAAGCTTCT
>PVHX01034108.1:0-12559 GCA_004024805.1 Geosciurus inauris | reverse complement strand
GGGAACCAAAGAGATGCACTTATTATAATCCCTATCCTTAAAAAAATCACAATCTCATAAACATATATAAATATCAAGGAGTAAAATTTAGTATAATGATTATTTACTAAGCAATGGTTTTGATCAGAAGAGAGCTGGATATAGTGGAAACAATGCAAAACCATGGGATCAAGTCTTGGTCTTAGCTCCCAATCTTCATAGATCCTTGGATGAGTCACAAGTTCTTTAGTCGGGGTCTTAATATTCTTATGTGTAAGATGTGGATGATTAAGTTTTCCTTAAAGGCATTTCATGATAATTAAATGCAGCATCTGCCAAACAGAGTACACGGCAGAATCCAGGCTAGAACAGTTCGAATACTGAGTGTGTGTTAAACACACAACTTTGGTGAAGCCTTGGACTATATGTTGTCAATAGAATTAAAATATTAGTATTAGTTCTTTGGGAATCAAAGTCTTTCAGAGGTGGAAGACAAAGAAACAGATAATTTCAATAAAACATGACATATTTGTGGCCTATAATTTTGGATGTGATTTGGATTGAGCTGGGAAGGTTTTGGGGATGTGGTAGGACATGAGTGAGAACATTTGTTGGTAGTAAGATTTGAACAGGAATATTCCATATCAAAATAGGGTAAAGCCTGGGGCGAGTGTGGCTAGCTCTGCATGGTTGATAGTTCACATTTTCTGTGGCAAGGAAGTTAAATTAGTAATGTAGAAGACTTTTTCAAATACTGCTGGTCTTAAACAAAGGAGCTAAGGGAAATATTCATATAGTTCTTAAGCAGATTTTTACATGGCAAAGAAAACTGGAGCCTGCCCTCCCCTACCTCACCTTTGTGGATAATTTACCTGTAGGTAATTGAGAGCATGTATTCTGTGCTCGGTGGAAGAATGGAAGTGAAATCACTGAAGACATCTACATTTGAGTTATTGGTATAAATTTAGAAAATCTATGCCAAAAGCTAACAGAAGATAAATTTTAAAATCATCTTTGCTAGATTTAACTGGGCCGGGGGGGAAGGCTACCAGCTTTTGACTATTTTAAACTTGCTACTTTGATCCATCCATTAGTCAAAGCCAGCCAGAGTGATTTACCATCTCAGAACAATTTGTTCACTTCACGTAGAAATTAGAAATGTGTTTTGGCCAGTAAATCTAAATATATTTTGTAGTAGTCATTTTTCTTAATGAAAGTATTTTCCAGATGTTGCCTAAGTCTAGTCGTCTGGGCCGTCTTCCAAAAAATGAGGAAAGTTTGATTTCATAGGTTGTCACTGTTGATTTTGTCTAACCTTTGGACTAATTGGTTCATCCCAATGTATTTGCACTGATATATAAGACTTCCAGGACATTGGAGAAATTTATCTGTCCTTTCACGGGTAAGTGTCAAAGCTGACTTGCTCTGTGGAATTAAATGTGTTTTCTTTTAAGGTACTTGCTCGAGAAAGATTTATAAGGAATAGTAGTTGGAAGGTTTTGAAAAGGATAATATTTATGCAATACACCTGTTGGAAGCCTATAAATTTATACTGAGAGTTAAGGAAAAGTCACAGTAGTAATTCCACATTGTTTATTAAGTTAAATTTTACTGAAGCTGGTTATTTTGTTTTCCCATTGTAGGATTTAAAGCTTACTCTGTAAGTACATGCTATACTTGGAATAGAGTTTTAAAATAAGTCTGTTTCCTATTTTGGAGGTCTCTAAATGCATTAAAGTGGTCAATAATGTGATTGAGGTGACTTGATGACTTGTTCTGCCTAAAATGAAATGTAGTGGTCAAATATTTTCTATAGAATTCTCACTGATTAAAGTTTCAAGAATGAAATGGCTTTGTTATTAAACTGTATTTTGGAAGTTACTGAAACATTGGGTATAACACACACATTATTTGATGGGTGAGTTTAAACAGCAGTTTTCTGATACATTTCTTTTCTTTCCAGCGAGGGTGCAGTACCGGAAAATGACCATGGTGTGGAAAATGCTACCCATTTCCTTGTTGCTGCTACTTTCTGTTTTCTTGGTTCAGCAAGTTTCATCTCAAGGTACCTTAACCATCAAAAATATTTTTATTTAACAACTATTGATAAGCATTCAGTTTTTTATTTTGATGACAAGAAAAATAGATTTCAAAAATTGATATTTACCTGAGTTTGATATTTAGTATGAACTTAAAATTATGCAAAACATGTAATATATTTGTAAGTGTTTTGGAATTCTCATCTCTTTCTCCCACATTATGAAACCTTTCAAGAAATTTTGAGCTTTTTTGTTCCTGTTGTCTTTGCAAAGCTGGGGCTGGAACCCAGGGCTTGACACATGTTCTACATGTTAGGGAAGTGCTTTGCCACTGAGCTACATCCTAGTTCTGAGTTTCTGTATAAAATAATTTGGCAGTCATTATTCATACAGTTCTCCCAAAAGTTAAAAAAAATCAGACATTTACATGACAAAATTAGGCTGGAACTATACAATATCTCCAAAATAACTGCTAAGTCACTTTTTTTTGGCCTATGTTTTGACAAATTTAACTAGTCTTTCACAAGGCAAATAAGTTATTATACATAACTTATTTTGGCATCATGTAGATATAGATATTATACTACATGAACTAATAATAAGTTATTATAAATAACTTATTTTGGCATCATGTAGATGTAGATATTATACTACATGAACATTTATAATGTTTCATGTGGCAATTAGTATTAAGCGTTCTTTCTTTCTTATCAGGACTATTCATCCAGATATGAACTGAAGCAGCCACAAATGTCATTTTATATTATAATATTGAACAATTCACAGTCCTCACCAGAGTCAGTCCTAAACGAACACTTTTTGTTATTCATTTTTAGAGAGTGTTAGAATATATTCAGCTAATCATGTTTGCAAAGTTCTCTAAGATAAGCTTTAGCTTGATTTAGCTTTAGATTGGCCCATGTCATTCCATTTGATGTACAAAACCCTAGAGAAGAAAAATCAAGACTCATGATCATTATTGTGAAGTTACATTTCTTGTTTTTGTACTGGGGATTGACCCTAGGGGCTCGTAACTACTGAGCCACATCCCCAGCCCTTTTTAGTTATTTTGAGTTAGGGTCTTGCTAAGTTGCTGAGGCTGGGCTTGAATTTGCAATACTCCTGCCTCAGCCTCCTAAGTTGCTGGGCATGCCCCATGGCACCCAGTATGAAGTTACTTTTAAAAAATTAACATTTCTCTCCTTTCTTCTCCTCTCCCTTCCCCTCTCTTCCCCTCCCTCTCCTTTCCTTCCTTCCTTCTTTCTTTTTTTTTTTTGGTACCAGGGATTGAACTCAGGGGCACTCAACTGCTGAGCCACATTGCCAGCTCAATTTCATATCTTATTTAGAGACAGGGTCTCACTGAATTGCTTAGCGCCTCGCTTTTGTTGAGGCTGGCTTTGAACTCACGATCCTCCTGCCTCAGCCTCCTGAGCCGCTGGGTTTTTCTTTTCTTTTTTATTTTTTTAACCTAGTGGTGCTCTGCCATTAAGAACAACACCAGATCTTTTATTTTTTATTTTGACACAGGGTCTCACTAAATTATTGAGGCTGGCCTCAAACTTGTGGTCTTTTTGCCTCAGCCACCATGCCTAGCCAAAGTAGACATTTCTGATAAAATAGCTAAAATTCTCATGAAACCTGAACATGAGAGGTTATTGCTTGCATAGGTATAGGTGCAGGATCACTCAGATAAGATGAAAAAACACAAGCAAGCAAGGTCTAGGGGTGTAGCTTAGTGGTAGAGCACTTGGCTAGCAAGTGCAAGGCCCTGGATTCCAACCCCAGCACTGCAAAAACATAAACATAGAAAAGCAAACGTAAGTATTTAACCAGGAGTGATGGCCACTCTGGTTACCCCCAGACCCTTCGGCTCTCTCATAATGGTGTTCCAAGATGCACATTTCCTAAACCACCTTTTCCTTTCTAATACAATTGCTTGTTCACTGAAAGTTGCACTTTCTTTTGAATAAAGTAAATTAGAATTAGTGGTTGTAATTAATAGTAATAAAAAATAACAGACATCTCATCTATGAAAATTAATTTTTCCTGGTAAAGGAAAATTTTCTTATTTGATTTCTTATTTCAGAAATTTGCTAAATGTAAAGGGACAATCTTTCGATGTGTTTTGTCTGCTTTTCTTGCCTTCTCAACCTCTTCTTATTCTTTTGTCTTTATATATAATATATGTATTTATATACATACACTATATATGCATTTTTGTATGTATTGTGCACATATATATGTATGCAAAAGTTCTGAGAGTTATCCCACTCTTCATTGTTTTATTTGCATATTAAAACTGTAACGTTCCTGGATTCTCTTCTTTTGAGATTTTTTCAGTGTGTTGCAACATCTCTGGATTTAGGACATTGCACCTGCCAATTTCTATTGCAGAGATGGATTCCACTGTTACATTCCTGTGGCTATCTCTCAGGGAGGCTTTTGAAGTGTTGTTTTCCAAATGGCTTTTAGAACTATTTGAGGATAATTATGCTTTTAATACTGTTTGACCAGAAAGACTCTGTTTATAACCTTTATATTCATGTCCAGATGCTATTTCAAGGGTTCTCTATTGTCCCCATTGAAAAAGGAAAACACCTAGCAAAGTGTGTGCTGTCCCAACAAGATTGTTTTAAACTTATCAGAAGGAATAAGAGGCAACGTAACCAAGTAGGAAAAGCTTGGGCTTTAGAGTCTGATATGTCAGAATTCAAATTCTGGATGGGCTATTTACTTAGAGTGACCATAAAATGTATTATCCAGATCAGGATATTTAAAAGAGTTCAAGACATCAGTACGAATAATTAATTGGTCTTGGACCTATTAATAGGTAATTGGCCTATAATAAATACACATTGGAACTATTAACTAGCTGTGTGCCATTGAGCAAGTTATTAGAATTTCTGTTTGGGCATTTTTATCTCTAAAAGGGCTATCAATTCTCTCCTGGAAACATTTTCATCAGCATTAGAGACAATGTATTACTCAGTACCTGGCACAGTTATGCTCAGTAAATGGCAGCTAGTGGTGACCACATCACAGCCACAGCAGCTGTAGCGGCCGCCCTTCCCCCAGGAATACAAAGCTCTTACTTTTTTTTAACTTCATGCAAAGTCCTTACTTTGCCTCATTGCCAAAGGTGTATTTATCTTTCCAGTCTAGTGAAAAATAAAGGGACAAGATCAAGGTTTCATGAGATCCGCCATTTATCAGCAATCATAACCATCATTCCCAACATTTTCCAGTTGAAAAAACTCTCCCTCGCCCATCAGCTTTGTCCTCCTTATTAGCTCTCTCCCTTTCTGAAAGTGGTTTGGCCATGTTTACCCTAGTATTGTATAATTTTAGATGAACCAAGCTGTGCAGGGAGATGTGGGGAAGGGTATTCTAGAGATGCCATCTGCAACTGTGATTATAACTGTCAACACTACATGGAGTGCTGCCCTGACTTCAAGAAAGTCTGCACCGTAGGTAAGTCCCGTCTCCGCTGTCGCGCAACACTGTTCCGTGTGCCTCCCGGTGCGCCCCTCGCAGTGCAGCTTTCCCTCTCTTTCACTTCCTTTGCTCAAGTGCCTTTCCCTTCACTTGCATAAATGTCGCAGTGCACTCTGCCTAAGGATGGAATGACAGCCTGTGATGACTGGGGAGTGGAGCAAAGCCTGGAAATATGTCACTTGCACAAAATTGTTTGACTAGCTTCAAGTAAAATGCTTTCATTTTAAATAAAGATTTCATACTGGGACTCAGGAGTCATTAAGCAAATAGCGATGTGTGATCCTTTACTGACATGTGATTGCTTGGTGATGTGGCCTCTCCATACTTTTGTCAAAAGGATTCTTGGGCATAGAATAGTCTTGTCTACAGCCTGACTTTTTCTTACTAACATATTTCTAAATTACCTGAAAAGGACATTCTTAAATATGAAACACTAGTGTTTACTGATGGGCTTCAGTTAAAACCCATAGGTTCTGAATTTTAAATTATGATGGTATTTCACTTGAACACATTTTGGGCCATTTTGCTGTTGACATAGAAACATTTCATATTCAATTTATGAAAATGATAATTAAAATTTTGTAACTCATATTTGCTTTAGAATTTACATGTGAAGCCGGTGACTATATTGTTGTATGGTTTATGTGTTGGATAAAGAAATGATTATGGAGCTGGGCGTGGTGGCTCACGCTTGTAATTCCAGCACTTTGGGAGGCCGAGACAGGAGAATCGCGAGTTCAAAGCCAGCCTCAGCAACAACGAGGAGCTAAGCAACTCAGTGAGACCCTGTCTCTACATAAAACAGGGTTGGGGATGGCTCAGTGGTCCAGTACCCCTGAATTCAATCCCCGGCACCAAAAAACAAACAAACAAACAAACAAAAAAAGAAATGATCATGGGTAGGCCTTGATAAGTCTCTGTACCTCTGACCAAGGCTGTTTTTGAACTGAGCAGCCTTCTCTTAGTCCACATCACGGGATTAGGCTGAAATCTTTCAACTCTATACCTTGCCTAGTTGCATTATCAATTATTTTTGAGCCTCAACAGTGACTCATTTATATTGAGCCAGCTCTTTGGAATATAGTCATAAAATTTGAGTGTTCAACTAATTTAAACTTAATACAAAGCAATGGTGTGAGGGGGATAGAAGGAATTCATATGAAAGGTACTTTACTGTTTAGACATTTCCCAGTATCTACATATGTAAATGGCTCAGGCAGCATTGGGGCACCTTGAAGGAAAAGTGGCATTTTCCCAAGTACCCATGTTTCTTTTTTGACCTGGGCGGTCTCCTTTGGGATGTCATCCATTTTTTATTAGATGATGAATTCCAAATTCCAAATAAAAAACTTAGAAATGCACCTTTGGAATTCTAGTCAGTTATCAGAAGGGAAATGGCTACCAAATGCATAAGTATGGCTTCATAATCATCAATCAATGTTTGTTTTGCTCCGGGTAGAGCTTTCCTGCAAAGGTCGCTGCTTTGAGTCCTTCGCACGAGGGAGGGAGTGTGACTGTGACGCCCAATGTAAGAAGTTTGGCAAGTGCTGTTCCGACTATGAGACTTTCTGTGAAGAAGGTAAGCTCATGGTATCCGGCAGTGCTTCTCAGTAGCACAGCCAGATCTGTGCACCTGTTAGCTTTACCGATGATGTCAAACCTCAGTCCACCTGAGGGCTTGATTTTATTAATGCATAAGCTACTTAATAATACTTTTGCTCCACAAAGATGAATTAAAGAAGGAGAGTATCTTCCTACAACAGCAGCCCCTGATATTGCTCCAGGGGTACATGAGGTCACTGGTTGAGGAATGGAGAAGACAGGGGTTGATTGTATATGCTTTTTTTCTTCAGATGTGGTTCAATTTCAGATTAAATCAATAGTAATCAGCTTACTAGGTGATTTCTTGTCCCACTCTGATGGTACTGACTCCACAAAATCCACTGTCCTTTGAGCTGTCTGTGCTTTGAGCCTCAGTGTTTGAGTGTATATTTATGAACAGAATTGACACTTTCAGCTTTTCAACAAATACATCTATGAACTAGCTTAAGTCACTAAGTTTACAGGCAAATCTACTAAGAAGTTGTTAACTGTCAGTTACAGGTTCCTTCCCATCATCCCTACTGTCCCCTCAGTAGTCTCTAGACAATTGCCTGTGCATAAAAAAGTCAATAAAATAAAGTGTCATTTAAAAATCTTCTTCTCTGGTCATAAGTTCTGAAGGAATACTCTGAGTATAACAAAACCCTCCAGATTTGCAAAGAAAAAAATTTTTTTAAATACACTTACCTAATAGATTACTTCCCATGACTGTTTGCTCTTAAACCCTGCTTTGTTAAAATGAGGAAATCTGTGGAAGTAAAAATGAAAATAAGCATGGTTGCATAATCTTATCATTTTATTTAAACAAGGTTGTACTTCCTGCTTCTTTAGACCAGTGGAGAAACAGTGGAAAATTGTTAATCAGCAGAGTTGAGTGATGTTTCCTAACTGCTCAATGTTTTCATTGGAAAGTATTCCAAAAAATAGTGGAGACAACACCCTTATAATCAAAAAACTCAGAGCTCAGCATTCCTGCAGCTTTCAGAAAGCCCCATGATGGGAGATACATATTTACTCATTATCCTGATAATGGCTTTGGTGGTGAGACAAAAATACCTAAAAATTTATTTTGGGTGGAGGATGGTGGGAGGGAGGATGATTAGAGAGTGATGAAGCATTGAGAGAGCATTTAAATACGGGGCAGTACTTCATCCACAAAGTATACAGTACCTGAGGTGCAGGTAGAACTCAGGACAAAAACCAATGACAACAAAGCCAGTCAACTTCAGTTACAGAATTCAAGGGGATGTCAGGATCCCCACTGAAAATAAAGGAGCCATCTACAGCTTCAGTATTTCACTTTAAAAAAAGATGGCAAAATGTCTCAAATCTCACTGCCAAGTTGTTTCAGGGTTTGCTTTAGATACTGCTCATAGGCATCTAGATATCTAGAAATTCTAACAGTTCAAGAGGTGAAGGAAATCATAGAAGTACAAGTGCTTTTGATGCTGTTGAGCTCAAGAAGCTGTTTTGTCCAAGATGGCTAACTGGTATGTGGTCGAGTTCTTCCTCGACATGGGATACTTGGCATCTTTGGGTGGGAGAAGAAAGATGGAGAGGGATAGTGGTCGGTTCATGGAGCAGTAGAGTTCTGAGATGTTTAGTGGGAGCAGGAGGATGGATCACAGCTTTTCTCTACCAGAGGGCCCCCACTGCTCTGTTTGCTTACCTTCCAGAAGTCCCTTTCCTTTTCTTCTGGTTCCAACTGATCAAAAATGTTCCGAGACTTCACTTCTAGACATGAAAAGGAGAAAAGGAGAGTGTGTGTGTGTGTGTGTGTGTGTGTGTGTGTTTGTGGGGGCAGAAAAAAGGTTAAGAAGATACACACAGAACCATTAACACTTGTTTATCTTTGGGAAGGGCCACACACTGAGGACAAGTATTATGTGAAGGTGCTAAATTTTCGGAATATTCATGTAGAACTTTGACAATCAAAAAGGTTAACTGGCGTCATTTGATTGAAATACATATGAAAACAGAAAACATATAATTATTATACTCCTCAAGACCATGAATACCCTGCCATCTGCATACAGTACTATTTTTGTAATCATGGAAGAGTGGTACAATGGACAAAGCTCATAGAATCAAGTATTTTTTTTTTTAAAAGGTGGGCAAACACCTTCAGAAATCTTTAAGAAATATCTGTTTTCAGATGAGAAAAGTTCTTTGGGGTTAGCCTATTTGCCCAAGGTCCTAATAGTAGAGACCTGCATGCTTAGCCCTGGAATTTAGGTCTACTGATTCCTGAGATTTTGCTTCCTATTGTAACCTACAACTTGAGAATCGATATTTTACAGCAATGCATCCTTAGAGTTAGTTGGTTTGGACTTATTTGTGTTGGTCTAGAGCTTTCTTGCACTGGATTTTATCAGCATCTACTCTGGAAGCCAGATGCACCCATGCTTTTCACAGTTAGCATTGCTGATGATCATAAACCAGACGTTAACTGACCTGTCTTGCTTGGCCTCAGTGCACAATCCCACATCACCACCACCTTCAAAGACGGCACCTCCGCCTCCAAGAGCATCTCAAACCATCAAATCAACCTCCAAACGCTCACCCAAATCACCAAAAAAGAAGACTAAGAAAGTTATAGAATCAGAGGAAATAACAGAAGGTAGGAAGATGACAGAAGGTAACTACAGGAGATTTCCTAGATGAAATAACCTGTAGTATACCATATAAAGTATTCTAAGGCTAATCTTATGAGTCATGAAAGACTCATTACATTTTTTGTTTACTCATTTTAAGTCAGTTTAAACTGAAGTATAAATAACCAGGTATTTATCTACATAGTCTTTTTATATTTACCAAACCCAGTATGGGTCTAGGTTAAGGTAATCAGAAGGGACAAATCTTACTGTAAAAAAAAAAGGGGAAACAAAAGAAACCCATGATTTTCTTTGCAGAATAATTAATTCCTGAGAAATTCTGGCATATGTGGAAAAGTTGAAAGTCATATTGCTAGTGTGTGGATAAACCCAGGGCACTTGCTTTCAACTGACGAATTATCAAGCAGTTGATTATATAACAAATAAAGGCAGAACACAAATGTGTGGATCACTTATCAGCAGTTCTTACTGTATTTGAACTGGCATTTTGTTTTGTTTTAAATCATAGTTGGTGTGATCAAACTTTTTATTTTATAGAACATTCTGTTTCTGAAAATCAAGAGTCCTCCTCCTCCTCTTCCTCTTCCTCTTCAACTATTCGGAAAATCAAGTCTTCCAAAAATTCAGCTGCTAATAAAGAATTACAGAAGAAACCCAAAGGTTTGAGCATTGATAAAGATCACAGACTATATCAATGCCATATTAACAATAATTTTTAAGAAGTAATGCGTGTTAGTGGAATGAAGATATTTTCATTATGGGGGGGTACAAAACTTTATAAAAATCATTTTAGAAAGTACCAAATGAATACTTCCTACAGGAAATTAGTACAAAGCAGCTAAGAGGCCATGCTTGAAAGCAAAAGCTAAGATGCTGTTATAGCAGTGACTGGAACCACAGGATGGTACCAGAGATGATGTCTTGTAGATTGTTTTGCTTTCTTCCCCTTCCTCTATCTTCTTTGTGTTTTCGTGTTTCCTCCTCCAGCTTTATCTTATTTACAAACACTTATATACTGTTTTAAGTGTTTTACCAATATTAATCAAGCGTTCTCTTCCTCCTCTCATAAACTTCTGCAGAAAGCAATATATTGTCCACATTTTGCACATACTCTTTATTTTTCTAATAAATTATCATATATGGATGATTTTTCTCTAGAGAATGTGCTTCAGAATAGGCAATTATCTCCTGAAAAGAGATTCCTTCTATTCTGCTCTTTATTTAATTTCCTAAAATTCTAAAATATATTCTTTCTTCAGGAAATACTGGATTTAAAAAAAAACAAAAAACAACTCTATTTCCTAGGTGGTTGTGAAGCATCCTCTCTAGCCAAACAGCCAGATATTCAGTCTTTGAGTCATTCCAAGAACTGTGCACAACACGGAAATGCAATACCTATTTGTTAAATGGAATTCATCTCAGGGAAGTGCCCTTTGGCCTTTGTAGTTCTCCTGTAGAGTAGCTGCCCATGGGAACTCCTAAGAGTCTTTTTGCTGCCCTGCATCCTAATCTCCTATGTCCTCTGGGACTGTCAAGTTTAGCTGAGCAGAGGAAAGACGGCACAAATAGCTGTGTGTATGGGAACCAGGCTCAGCAGGAACCTATGGGAAGAATGGGGCCTGTTCCAAAAGGCGGTTGCAGAGGCCTCTGAGAAATAGGTGTAGTGATACACAAGCTAGTTTTCTGGGGGGAGAGGGGCAGCACTGTGCAATGAGGAATATGTGTGGGAGTAGAGAAAGTGAAGAGAAAGAACATTAATATAAAGAGACAAATTAGTATTACTGATCATTTTGGTAACTTCAGAATGGCTTCCATCAATTAATTATGTAAGGTTTTACTTTTGTTTTTCATTCTTTATTTTATTCATTCCCTACAGTATCCCCCAAATATATTTTGAGCTGGGTGTAGTGGCACAAGCCTGTAATCCCAGTGACTGGGGGTGTTGAGGCAGTGAGATCACAAGTTTGAGGCCAGTTTCTGCAACTTAGCAAGACCTTGTCTCAAAATTTTTAAAAAAGGACTGGGAATGTAGCTCATTGGTAAAGCATCACTGGGTTCAATCCCCGGTACCAAAAAGAAAAAAGAAAAAGAAAAAAAGCAGAAGAGAGGTTGAATAGTACAATTTTACAATAAATTAAAAAGGTTAGCAATATGTACAGAAACATATAACTAATCAATGATAATGATGGGATCTTTATGTCACTACTGAAGGGGAAAAGAAAAAAACTTAAAAGATAACAAGATGTATGTTTTTTCTTTAGTAAAAGATGACAAGAAAAAAACACCTAAAAAGGAACCTAAAAAGGAACCTAAAAAGGAACCACCAGTTGTGGATGAAGCTGGAAGTGGACTGGACAGTGGTGATCCCAAGCTCACCCCAAGTCCTGACACTCCTACTACTCAAAGCAATAAAGTTACCACATCTCCCAAGACCACAACAATAAAGCCAGAAAGTCCTAAACCCAGTCCTCCACCTAACTCTGACACATCCAAAAAGACATCTTCCACAGCCAATAAAGAGACAACAGTTGAAACTAAAGAGACTACGGAAACAAACAAACAGACTTCCACTAGTGAGAAACAGAAGACTACTTCAGCTAAGGAGATTCGAAGTGCAGAGAAAACATCTGCTAAAGATTTGGCACCCACACCTGAAGTTCCTGCTAAACCTACACCAAAAGCTGGAACTACAACCAAAGCTCCTGCTCTGACCACCCCCAAGGAGCCTGCTCCCACCACCACTAAGAAGCCTGTACCCACCACCCCCAAGGAGCCTGCACCCACCACCCCCAAAAAGCCTGCACCCACCACCCCCAAGGAGCCTGC